>CAUYRH010041902.1:0-36090 GCA_963574655.1 Perodicticus potto | reverse complement strand
TGTGGCGGGCGCCTGTAGTCCCAGCTACTTGGGAGGCAGAGGCAGGAGACTCGCTCGAGCCCAGGAATTGGAGGTTGCTGTGAGCTGTGATGCCACAGCTCTCTATCCAGGGTGACAGCTTGAGGCTCTGTCTCAAAAAAAAAAAAAAACACTCAGGCTTAAGCGATTCTCATTTCTCAGCCTCCTGAGTAACTGGGACTACAGGCGCCCACCACAGGCACCTGCTAACATGTAAGAGGCCGGTTAAAGTTCTGTGGATAAAGAGGTAGTCCCCTTAGTTGTCACTTTTAAATCATAGAATCCAAGGCTCTTAAGAATTAATTTACCGGCTCGGCGGTGGCTCAACAGGCTAAGGCGCCAGCCACGTACACCTGAGTTGGCGGGTTCAAATCCAGCCCGGACCCGCCAAACGACGACAGCTGCAACCAAAAAATGGCCGGGCGTTGTGGCGGGCGCCTGTAGTCCCAGCTACTTGGGAGGCGGAGGCAAGAGACTCGCTGAGTCCAGGAATTGGAGGTTGCTGTGAGCTGTGATGCCACAGCACTCTATCCAGGGTGACAGCTTGAGGCTCTGTCTCAAAAAAAAGAATTAATTTACCAATGTGGAAAAGGCAGAATTTGAGTTTGCCATTATTATGCCTTTCGTGTTCTCAAAATCGCCTACTTAATGAGCTGCCCTCCACTCCACTTTCCCAGTGCTGAAGCACCTGAGCTGTTGTCTTACTGGACTGGATTTGCTTCCAGTGCTGGGGGTTTGAGGAATTAAAGAAAAATCTCCACAGAGTCCAAATAGACACTGGAGAAGTTTTCTGGAGCCTTGTAGCAGAATCATCTAGATTACCCAAGAGACCTAGACTAAAACAAAAAACAGACTTTAATAGGTAAAGGAGAATTATTAATAAATTGGGACCTGCTTGTTAGTCTGAATTTAATAAGTTTCTTTTGCTTCTCCTCTGATTTCTGGAGAGACTGTCAAGAATTTCTTGTTCATCTTCGTTGTCTGGAAAGCTGTGTCCTGCCTGCATCTCTGCTGTGTGGCAAACTATAACATGCAGTCTTACTTTCTTTCCTCACAGATCCCTTCCCTGAAATGGGAATTGGAATGTGGATCCTATTTTGTTAACGTAAGATCACGTGAAGCGGGATAATAATAAATAGCACACCCCTTATTATGTTTTGTTATAGAAAATACATTTTGAGGCCAGGTACAGTGGCTCCCAGCCCTTTAGGAGGCCAGTGCGGGAGGATTGCTTCAGGCCAGGAGTTGGAGACCAGCCTAGGCAACATGGAGAGATACCATCTCTACTAAAAATAGAAAAACTAGCTGGGCCTGGGGGTGCTCCTGTGCAACCCCCACTCCTCAGCAGGTTGAGGCAGTAGACTTACTTAAACCCAGGAGTCGGAGGCTTCCATAAGCTGTGATCACTCCAGCCTAGACAGCAAAGTGAGACCCTGTCTCTAAAAATCAAAACAAAACAAAATAATTTATATTTTTTGTGGCAAGTTCTATTGCTGAGTTAATTCTTTGTAATTTAAGGGTTCAAAAGTGAAACTAAACTGGTATCAGATGCAGATAGGTTGTTGGCATACAGTTGTTCAGTGTTCTCTGATTTGACTTTTTATGTCTGTGAGAACAATAGCAATCTCACTTTCAGTTCTGATTTTCATTATTTGTACCTTCTCTCTTTTTTTGTCAGGCTAAAGGGTCGTCAATGTAGTTGATCTTTTCAAAGAAACACCTTTTGGTTTTGTTGGTTCTCTTTATTGTTTTTCTCTCCTATTGCACTGTTCTCCACTGTAATCACCGTCTCCCTTCTGCTGCTAGCTTAGGGTTTAGTTTGCTCCTCTTTCTCTATTGCCTTCGGGTGGACAGATGTTATCATTTCAAGATATCTCTTCCTTTTAACGTAGGCCTCTGCTGCTATGATTTTTTTTCTCCTAGTGCCACTTCTACTATATTCTATAATTTTTGGTATATTGTGGTTTTGTTTTTATTTGTCTCA
Source organism: Perodicticus potto (assembly GCA_963574655.1). Classification (NCBI taxonomy): domain Eukaryota; kingdom Metazoa; phylum Chordata; class Mammalia; order Primates; family Lorisidae; genus Perodicticus; species Perodicticus potto. The sequence goes on along the minus strand of CAUYRH010041902.1, from coordinate 34,088 downwards.
AGTATTTTTTAATTTCCCTTGTGATTTTTTTTTCTTTGACTCATTGGTTATTTAAGAATAGTTAAATTTCTACATGTAGTCAATCTTCATTATTCGTGGATTCCATATTCCAGTATTCCATATTTACCTACTTGCTAAAATTTATTTGTAACTCCAAAATCAGTACTTGGTACATTTTTGTAGTCATTCATGGGCAGTACAAGGTGGTGAAAAATGTGAATTGCCTGGCAGGCAGGCATATTCTCAGCTGAGGGTGAACAGGCAATGATTTATTTGCTATCATACTGTAACAAAAATCCTTTTCACAGTCTATTTAGTGCCTTTTTTTTTTTTGCATTTTTGTGCTTTTTCTTTGTGATTTTGCTGTTTAAAATGTCCCTGAAGCTCAGTGCTGATGTACTGTCTAGTGTTCTTACTTATAAGATGCTATGATGTGGCTCAGCGCCTGTAGCTCAAGCGGCTAGGGCACCAGCCACATACATCAGAGCTGGCGGGTTCAAATTCAGCCCAGGCCTGCCAAACAGCAATGACAACTACAACCAAAAAATAGCTGGGCGTTGTGGCGGGCACCTGTGGTCCCAGCTACTTGGGAGGCTGAGGCAAGAGAATCACTTAAGCCCAAGAGTTTAAGGTTGCTGTGAGCTGTAATGCCACAGCACTCTACCCAGGGTGACAGCTTGAGGCTCTGTCTCAAAAAATAAATAAATAAATAAAAATAAATTAAAAAAAAAAAAAAGAAACTGGCAAGGGAAACAAGGCTTCTTAATGATTATATTAATCACTTTGGACTACAACCTAACGACAAAGGAGGAGCACTGGGCACTGAAGGATTGGAGAAGTGAGACTTAACCAGATTTTTCATTTGGAAAGATCACTTTGACTGCAATGTAGAAAATATATCTGAAGGGAGGAAACCAGAGCCAGGAGGCCAGATTAAGTCTGTTATAAAAGCCTAAAGTGAATGGCCTTAATTAGGGTAGTGACACTGGGGGGCTTGGCTTGTGGGAAATAGAAGGCATAGTTTGGAATCACTTTTGGACAAGACTAGAAGCTTGTAGGTCATCCAAGTGATGTTGTTCATCAATAAGGCAACTGGATGTACAGCTCTGAAGCTCAAAGAAAGATCCAGGGACAGGAGCGGTGACTCACCCTATAATCCTAGCACTCTGGGAGGCTGAGGCAGGTGGATTGCTTGGGCTCAGGAGTTTGAGACCAGCCTGAGCTAGAGCGACCTCATCTCTAAAAATAGCCAGGCGTTGTGGCTGGCACCTATAGTCCCAGCTACTTGAGAGGCTGAAGCAAGAGGCTCACTTGTGCCCAAGAGTTTGAGGTTGCTGTGAGCTATGATGGCACAGCACTCTACTGAAGGTTACAATGTGAGACTCTGTCTCAAAAAAAAAAAAAAAAGACCCTGGTTTAGAGTTACGGGAATATGTAGCATTGGTAGTCATTAAAACCTGGTGTAGGGCTCGGCGCCTATGTCTCAACGGACTAAGGCACCAGCCACGTACACCTGAGCTGACTGGTTCGAATCCAGCCTGGGCCCGCCAAACAACAATGGCGGCTGCAACCAAAAAATGGCCAGGTGTTATGGCGGGCGCCTGTAGTCCCAGCTACTTGGGAGGCTGAGACAAGAGACTCGCTTGAGCCCAGGAATTGGAGGTTGCTGTGAGCTGTGATGCCACAGCACTCTATCCAGGGTGACAGCTTGAGGCTTTGTCTCAAAAAAAAAAAAAAAAAAAAGAACCCGGTGTAGACCAGGTACAGTGGCTCACACCTGTAATCCTAGAACTCTGGCAGGCCAAGGCAGGTGGATTGCTTGAGCTCAAGGGTTCAAGACCAGTCCGAGCCAGAGAGAGACCCCGTCTCTACTAAAAATACAAAGAACTGAAGCAAGAGGAGGAGGTTGCTGTGAGCTATGATGTCGCCATGGCACTCTACCCAGGGCAATCTACCCTTGAGAATCTGTCTCAAAAACAAACAAACAAACAAATAAATAAATAAAATCCTGTGTAGTTGGAAAAGGTGACAAAAGCGAGGGAGAAAAAAGGTGGGTCCCAGAATATAACTGAAGGAACATTAATAGTTAAGGAATGCCTGGGTATGGGGGCATTCATTTGTAGTACCAGCTTCTCAGGGGGTTGAGGTGGGAAGACTAATTGAGGCTGGGAGTTTAAGTCTACTCTGGGCACTAGTGAAATCTTACCTTGAAAAAAAATTTTTTTTAATATATATGGGATGGGGCTCGGCGCCTGTGGCTCAACGGGCTAAGGCGCCAGCCACGTACACCTAAGCTGGCGGGTTCGAATCCAGCCTGGGCCCGCCAAACAATGACGGCTGCAACCAAAAAATGGCCGGGCGCTGTGGCGGGCGCTTATAGTCCCAGCTACTTGGGAGGCGGAGGCAGTAGACTCGCTCAAGCCCAGGAATTGAAGGTTGCTGTGAGCTGCGATGCCACGGCACTCTATCCAGGGTGACAGCTTGAGGCTCTGTCTCAAAAAAAAAAAAAAAAAAGTGAGCCTCTTGCTTCAGTTTTTCATTTTTAGTAGAAATGGGGTCTCACTCTTGCTAAGGCTGGTCTTGAACTCCTGAGCTCAAGTAATCCAACCCCCTCAGCCTCCCAGTGCTAGGATTACAAACGTGAGCCACCACCTCTGGACTCCTCAGTTTCCTTTAGAGTTCGCCCCATCAAAACCCTCCCAGACTAAGTGAAATAATGATTCCTCCCCTTCTACTGCAGTGCTCCCTCCCAATCCCTGTTTAATCTTCCCCATAGCACTTATCTTCATCTGACATATTTGTTTCTCTGTTTAACCACTATAATCTCCACAGGGTCCCAAGAGGGACTGTTTTATTACCTGTTATATCCCCTGTTACTAGCATGTGCTCAACAAATGAATACTCGTAGAATAAGTGTTGAATGGGGCAGTGCCTGTGGCTCAGTGAGTAGGGCGCTAGCCCCATATACCAAGGGTGGTGGGTTCAAACCCGGCCCCAGCCAAACTGTGACAAAAAATAGCTGGGTGTTGTGGTGGGTGCCTGTAGTCTCAGCTACTTGGGAGGCTGAGGCAAGAGAATTGCCTAAGCCCAAGAGCTGGAAGTTGCTATGAGCTGTGATGTCACAGCACTCTACTGAGGACAACAAAGTCAGACTCCGTCTCTTAAAAAAAAAAATTTAGGCCAAATTAGCCATGTGTGGTAGCACACACCTATAGTCCCAGCTACACAGGAGGCTGAGGTAGGAAGACCACTTGAGTCCAGGAGTTTGAAGTTGCAGTGAGTTATGATGCCACATGTACTCTGCCTAGGCAACAGAGAAACTTAATCTCAAAACAAAAAAAAAAGTTCAAGTTAGATGTCAACATTTTAAAATGGGTAAATTAATATATAATTCTGGATTTCTGGATACTCTTGAAAACAGTGACCATCTGATCACACAGAGATAATATTCTAGCAAGGCAACAGTCAGCTAGAGTTGAGAAAGGGCTGTTCAGTTCACTAGAATTCACACTCAGTTCATTTTGCTTATCTACATCACTCACCCAATTTCTGCAAGTACACAAGCTGGAGAGATGCTTGACAGAAATCCTCTCTTTTCCATTTCCATTGCCATTACACTTAGCACTGACTCCTCTTACCTCCTGCCTAAATTACTCAGACAATCCAATTAATTCCTTGTCTCCACCTAATCCTTCAGTTTCTTGTTTTGTTTTGTTTGAGACAGAGCCTCAAGCTGTCACCCTGGATAGAGTGCCGTGGCATCACAGCTCACAGCAACCTCCAATTCCTAGGCTCAAGTGAGTCTCCTGCCTCTGCCTCCCAAGTAGCTGGGACTACAGGCGCCCGCCACAACGCCCGGCCATTTTTTTTGGTTGCAGCCACCATTGTTGTTTGGCAGGCCCGGGCTAGATTCGAACCTGCCAACTCAGGTGTACGTGGCTGGCGCCTTAGCCCGTTGAGCCACAGGCGCCAAGCCATCCTTCAGTTTCTCATCACCTCTCTGCTTAAAATTTTTCCCTGGCTTCTTTCTGACTATCCACAATTTGAATGATTTAGCTTTGCATTTCACGCTCTCATCTGCCCTTCCCTAGAAAGTCTTTTTCAGTTTTATATTCTATTCCCATTTAACTTTTATTTCAGGCTATTGTAAGGGTACAAAGAATCAAGTCACAATTTTTGAATTTGTTAGGTAGAGTCCCTCTTGTAGTTGTGTCCTGCATTCAAAAGGTGTGCCATACACCCCTACCTTGTGTTCTTAGGTGGGAGCACACCAATCTCCCCTCCCCCCAACTTGAATAGAATTAAGTTTTTCTCTATCAACACAACGAATTCCATAATGGCATAAATGTATGATCTATGTACAAATGACTTAATAAAAAATTAAAAAAAAAAAAAAAGTTTTTCTCCTATATGGGCATGTGTTAGATCATCTACTTCAGTGGTTCTCAACCTTCCTAATGCCAGGATATATTTTCACTGTTAAAAAGGGGTTGCAAACCACAGGTTGAGAACCGCTGATGTACTGGCTTCAAAATAATATTGAGTACATTCTTGTTTGTTTGTTTTTTTTTGAGACAAAATCTCAAGCCGTTGCCCTGGGAAGAGTACCGTGGCGTCATAGCTCGTTCACAGCAATCTCCAACTCTTGGGCTCAAGAGATCCTCTTGCCTCAGTTTTTCTATTTTTAGTAGAGACAGGGTCTTGCTTTTGCTCAGGTTGGTCTCAAATTCATGAGCTCAAGCAACCCACCCACCTCAGCCTCCCAGAGTGCTAGGATTGGCGTGAGCCACTGCACCCGACCTTCTTTCCCATTCTTATGATACTTTACTAAGAATATTTCAACTCCATCCAGGTTAATACAAAAGATGTAAAGTCATTATCTTAGGGCTGAACAGTACTCCATGGTATACATATATCACAGCTTCTTAATCCATTCCTGAGTTGATATAGATTATATTTCAATGAATTACATCCATGCACTTCCTTCCTTTTCTAGCACCAAGCCTGTGTTCAAATTGTTTTTTATTTTATCTCTCTTTTTTTTTTCTTTTTGCAGTTTTTGGCAGGGGCTGGTTTTGAACCCACCACCTCCGGTATATGAGGCTGGTGCCCTACTCCTTTGAGCCACAGGCACCACCCTCAAATTGTTTTTTAAAGGGAATTCCCCTCCCTAGTCTGTTCATCTACCCTTCTAGACCCGCACACTCCATAGCATTTCCCTCAATTCCCATTCCCACACACAACCTTCCCAGCCTTGTCTGCCTACTCTGCACCTTCTTGATTTTCTAGGTTATCTGTTCTACTTTTTTTTTTTTGAGATGGAGTCTCACTTGTCGCCCTTAGTAGAGTGCCGTGGCGTCACAGCTCACAGCAACCTCAAACTCTTTGGGTTCAAGCAATTCTCTTGCCTTAGCCTCCCAAGTAGCTGGTACTACAGGCGCCTGCCATAACACCTGCTTGTTTTTAGAGATGAGGTCTCGCTCTGGCTCAGGCCAGTCTCAAACCTGTGAGCTCAGGCAATCTACCTGCCTCAGCCTTCCAGGGTGCTAGGATTACAGGCGTAACCCACCATGCCCCACTATTTGTTCTACTTTCTATACATTATGTTACAACTTTCAATCTCACTAAGGTTATTAGTATACACATCTTACTAATAAGTCCCCTTAACCAGAAGGAAATCTCCTTGAGGGGACAGTGTCTTATTCTCTTCCCCCAAACGCCATATGTTGTATTATACACAGGACAAGCACTTAGTAGTTAAAAATGAATGAATTTATTCCAGTCCATAATAACTTTGTTCAAATTAGAATTATCTCAGTATCTGAGGCATGCATGGGAACAACATTGCCCTCAAGAGTGAAAAAAATTGGCCGGGTGTGATGGCTCAAGTCTGTAATCCTACCACTCTGGGAGGCCGGGTAGATTGCCTGAGCTCACAGATTCGAGACCAGAATGAGGCAGAGCGAGACCTGGCCAGACCTTGTCTCTAAAAATAGCGGGGCATTGTGGTGGGGCACCTGTAGTCTCAGCAACTTGGAAGACTGAGGCAGCCTGTAATTGACTGGGCCCAAGAGTTTGGGGTTGCTGTGAGCTCTGACACCAGGGTATTCTACCACGGAGACAAAGTGAGACTCTGTCTCAAAAATAAAAAGGGTTTCTGGGGCCAGATGCAGTGGCTCACGCCTGTAATCCTAGCACTCTGGGAGGCCGAGGCGGGAGGATTGCTTGATCTCAGGAGCTCGAAACCAGCCTAGCGAAAGTGAGACTGCATCTCTACTAAAAATAGAAAAACTAGCCAGGCCTTTTGGAGCATGCCTGTAGTTCCAGCTACTCAGGAGGCTGAGGCTGGAGGATCGCTTGATCTCAGGAGTTTTAGGTTGCTGTGAGCTAGACTGACGCTAAAGCACTCTAGCCTGGAGCAAGAGAGTGCTCCCTCTCCCCCAAATACATACATACATACACACACACACACACACACACACACAATGGGATTGTATTGTACCTACCTCTTGGGATTCTGGAGGAGTAATCAATTCACATGGTGTGCTTAAGACGTTACTCCACAAACATTAGCTAATGTTAGCCCTATCACATGCAGGCCAAACTCCCATAGAAATCGGACCAAAAAGGACACAGGTGGCCAGTCAGGAAAAATCTGACCCTGTCTTAAGTGCACTTAGTCTGGACTTTCCCGAAACGGCTCTACGCAAGGGATGTCCACCCAAGCCCTGCCAGAGGCCCAGTACCTGAGTCACCCCCTGCGCTGAGACCCTGGACCCCAGGCTCCGAAAGGGCGCCGGGCGGCTGGCGCGGAACCGAAACGACGCCGGTCGAGGGTTCAGGAGGCACCGGATCCATGGAGGCGTATCTTGCGCACGGATTTTAAGGTGTGTGTCGGCAAGGGGCGCTCAAGTCAGGGTAAAAGCTGTAAGTGGCCGTCCAGGATCCGCACAAAGCCCGGGCCTCAGCTATCGCGTTCCTCACCGACACGGGAGCACCGTTGTGCCGCAGTACGGTGGCTGCACCAGTGCTCTTCCCTAGAGCGCAGGCGCACCTTTTTCGCGCCTCAAGTTTGAAAATTAGCCCTCTACGCCCGCCTACCTTGTAACTCTCTACCCACAACTCCCCGGGCTCGCAAGAGGTCTCTATGTGCGCGTGCGCCCGTCAGAGTCCCGCCCCCAAATCCCATGAGTCTCTGCGGAGGGGTATTTAGGTGTCTCCCCGCGGCGTTTGGGTCTCATTTTTCTTACGCCGGGTAAGTGCTTGTGTTTGCGTTGGCTTTTTGTGGGTTTTCTTTGTTGCCCTGTGCGAGTGTGGCGCCTCTTTAGACTTAGACCTGTGTTGTGCCTGTTGAGTGATTAGGGCGGGAGACCGACGAGGAGTTGTCCGTGGGTTCAAAGCAGCTTCAGGGCTTGGTGAAGGACAAAATGGCGATGGCGGGCCTTGGCTCTCGCTATGATGAGGACTTTTTCACAGACCTGTACTGATCTCCATGAGGATAAGTATCTCTGAGGAGACTGGCCTTGCATAGCCGCCTGTTAGGCCGTAGCTCCAGAAAACAAAGCGTTTTCGAAATACCCAGTGCTAACCTAGTGTTTTGGGCTCTTGTCTACAGGATCAGGCGCACGTTTGAATAGTAGTCGAGCTCTCCTTGGGGTAAGTGTTTACAGGTATTTTTATCTCTGAGTGTATGGAAGTCCCATGGGATTTGCTACGGTGATGATTTTAAAAACTGAGCTCTCTCTTGCTGATGTGTTAGTGGAGAAAGCAAAAAAGTTCTGAGTAGTAGTGTATGTTTGGGGTCTTTTGGTTTTCGATTTTGAGATGTTAGTGAAGGATGTTTTTTTCCCCAGATGCTCAGCTCAAAGGACCTTACTGCTGGTAGGATGGAACGAGATACGTCCTTCTGCAAAGCCAAAATGGAAGTGATGTTCCAGGTGATTATAATGGATTATGCTATCATGGGGTAGGGGATGCTTTCTAATGAACCACTCGATGATGAACACAAAATGACAAGCATATGACTGAACTTAGAAGTGATGTCATCATACTACTGAGAAGTGGGCCAGCGGTATTAAGGGGGTCTTTAAATAACTATTCTTACAGACAGTGACTCCTTTTTCTGTCCCCAGCATTTCATAACCTTTCCTGAGGAATTCAACTGCCTACCAGGGTGAACACAGGTAATTGGTCAGATGGGTGGGTGCAAGGTATGTCATCTTGTTCACAATTAGGACGACAAAATGGTCGACAGAGTGTTGCAGCTTTGCTCCTTCCATCTTCCTCCTGAGGTGACTTTCTAGGGGGAGAGAGCACAATTCAGCCATACAGTTGGTTCTTGTAAGAGTGTTCTTTCTCATTCACACACATCACTGTCAGATGATTTGAATTGATAAGCTGATGCTCTATGAGGTACATCAGTTAATAGCATGTTAGAGTTCTGATGGCAGTGTTGTTAATGAAGAAATCTTGTTATACATCCTAATGCTTTAAAATAACCACTTGCTTGTCTTTTTTTCCCAGATTATCCTATGACAATATGTTCTTCTATCTTGGAGTAAGTTGCTTATCCAGATAACCATAATTACATACACATCTTTGAGCTCAGTATCAGAATAATGGCTTTATGCTTATGGTATTGGTCATTAAAACCTGATTAAGCTGTAAAACTGTCTGGTTCCTCTTGTTGCCTAGAGTAATTTCTCTTGACCTCCCATTATTTCTCTTAGATGCCCACAGATCCACCCAATGTCAGACTCCTTGTAGTTGCCAGGGTCCAGTGCCAATATGAGCAAGCATTGTGCCTTACCCTATGTTGTAATAAAGAATGCACTGGGGTAACTGGGAGGGAGGGTGAGAACTTAACTCCATAAGGAAGTTTCTGAAATATGCCAAATACCTATAGATAGCACTTGCTTAGCTTTTCTTCACCTGTCCATTGGCATGAAATAGCTGCGGTCATTTTGGATACTTTGCCAATTAAATGATTTTTTTTTAATTCAGGAGCATCTTGTTTCTGAGTACCATTGGGAAGCCTTTGGAGTTGAGAGGTTAGTTTTTCTTGTGACTTGTGCCACCAAATAGTCAGTTTCTGTGATGAATCAAACTAGCTCACTATGACTGACAATGAAAATACACGAACATCTGAGAAACTATAGAGAGCGGGAGTGAGGGGAGATAGCACATTAAAGGAACCTTTCGCCCACAGCTTTGCTTTTCCCCAGGCACTGTTACCAGAAACCTCCTTGTTGGCACACAGGTCAGTAATTTCAATGTAAATTCAGTGCATGCAGCATACTGAGTAGGAAAAAATGCCTTTTAGGCCTGTATGTGATGACTTACATGGAATCTCGTTCGGCTGATGTCTTGCTGTTGAGACTTGGAAATCTGATCTCTACATATGGTTTAATGAGAAAACTTAGTGCAGGACATAAGCATTACTGACTTGGTCTTGTTTGTTTTAGGTCTAGCATCTTGTTCGGAGCCCAAGAATAGATCTGAGAGGTAAGTGTTTTTACAACATTTACAGTAAAATTGGCTATTAAATGTGGTGGCACTTTGGTCTGGGTGGCTATATAAAGATATCCCTGGTTTATTTCAAAGTTTGTCTTTGGTCATTCCGAAACTACTTGTCATAAGTTCCTGCTCACCAGTGATGAGTTGAATACCGCCCCAGTCTGATAACTGACTGAAAGGTATTTTCTGAACTGAGCTTGTTTCACAATTAAGTGCTAAAAATGAGAAATTGAGTAGGCTTTACTGCCAACCCAGGAGGTTTTTTGGACTAGCTAGCTAGTGGTGTCTATAAAATGCCTTGAAAATTATATGACCTATACTAGTGTATCTTTCAAACAAGGGGAGACTTAATTCTTCTTTATTTTGCAGGGAAGCTTAGCCCTCCTTAACCCTACTTGGAAATTAAAGGTGAGTGAATGTAAATGTAAGGTGAACTAAGCTAAAATTTCCCAATGAAGAAACATTCACATGTCTTACTTCCTGTCTTCGCTCCAGAGCCTGTAAAGGTGAACCCACTGGGGCTAGCTGGGGGAGAAGAGGAAAGTTTGTTCCAGAAGGAACTGTCTGAGGGATCCTAAGAATTTCTGTACAAGGACATAGAAAGAATCATCATCATTAAAACATTTGTTCATATTTTCTAGGTCTGAGGAAAGAACAAGGTGCAAATAAATGGTAGGTATCCATATATTTATTGGTGCTTAGTACTTAAAAGATTAAGAATAAATTAAGTCTCTAAATTTGTAACTCACTGGTTTAGGTATATATTTATGCATTCCCATCCAGTAAGAGATGAGTACTAAAAATGAAATTCTAATCTCCCCAACTTACTGAATAGACCCAAGGGGTATATTTGATCTTTTGTTCAGGGGGACCCAGGAGAAACCATAAAAACTGAGTTCCTGGCCATGACAGGATAAGTCAGACATGCCTTGTCCTCCTTCAATACAACTGACCAGCATTGATATATAGAGATCATGTGACAGAATGGGTTGTTTGTGGCAGTAAGACACCAAATTATAAACTGCCTAAGCCTCTACCAGGATTACCTATTTAGATACCCTTATATTTAAATAATAAATTATACTCCAACCACCATAAGGTTTTTCTTTCTCTGCCAGCTAAACTAGCACTGGCTTTTTTTTTTTGACAGAAGCAGCAATGAGACAATTACAAGTCATCGACACAGACACCCTCACTACACCTTTAATTGGACAACAGACTGATCTAGCAATATTCCTCCTGAGAGACCAGCTATGGACGGCTATGCATTTGAGTGTCTTTATGCCCCTGCTTAACCTTCTGGGACCTAGTTGTAATGCATTTCAATATTTATTTCCACCCCTGAGTATGGATTATATGTAATGTGCAGGAATAAAGCTTTCCTTTTCTACATTTATAGATCCTCATTTTTCAAGTTGATAACTTTAGAGACCATCAGAAATGGGATTCTCTAAGTATTCTACTGTAAAACCTAGCTGTTTAAGTTAGTATATGATAGTTTTAGTCTTCATAATAAAGTTGCTTTTTTTTTTTTTTATTTTAATGTCCGGGATTGGGTTTGAACCTGCCACCTCTGGCATATGGGGCCAGTGCCCTACTCTGTTGAGCCACAGGCACCACCCAAAGTTGCTTTTTTTGAACGTTACTGTGGTATATGCCTTTGGATGGGTCAGGCTGAGCACAAAGAAATAGGTCCTACATGTGATGATTTATACCCAGAATTTAACTGCATGTTCCCCAGCTTACCATACTGATTTGCCTAGCCTAATGCCGGATTTCCTAGCCTAGAAAAACATTATTTTAAGTAACTTAATCACATTCTTCAGGGAATACTCTTAATGCATATACCCCCAGTGGACGTCTCACATGAAATCCTAGTAGGCTTTGATAACATTTTAGCAGACTTTGAGACAGTTTCACTTTGTCAGAAGGCCATAGCAGCATAGCTTACAGGTGCCTGGCTATTTTTAAAGGCAGGATCTCTTTCTCAGGCTGATCTGGAACTTCTGAGTTCAGGCAATCTACTCACCTGGGCCTCCCAGACCGCTAGGATTATCACCACACCTAGCACAGCATGCACTCCTTAAAACCCTAACTTAAGGCTCAGCACCTGTGGCTCAAGCAACTAAGGCGCCAGCCACATACACCTGAGCTGGCGGGTTCAAATCCAGTCCGGGCCCACCAAACAATGACGGCTGCAACCAGAAAATAGCCGGCTGTTGTGGCGGGCGCCTGTCGTCCCAGCTACTTGGGAGGCAGAGGCAGGAGACTCGCTTGAGCCCAGGAATTGGAGGTTGCTGTAAGCAACCCAGGGTGACAGCTTGAGGTTCTGTCTCAAAAAAGTGGGGGCACCTGTGGCTCAGTGAGTAGGGCGCTAGCCCCATATACCAAGGGTGGAGGGTTCAAACCCGGCCCCTGCCGAACTGCAACAAAAAAATAGCCGGAGGTTGTGTCGGGTGCCTGTAGTCCAAGTTACTCAGAAGGCTGAGACGAGAATTACCTAAGCCCAGGAGCTGGAGGTTACTGCGAGCTGTGAATCCATAGCACTCTACCAAGGGCGACAAAGTGAGACTCTCAAAAAAAATAAAAAACCCTAATTTAAGAGAAAATGTTCAACATTTTGTCTTTAGCTGTAACAGGTTTGCCAAAGGTTACATAGGAAATCACTGATCCAACCCCTCCACCCTAAAGCATCAGGTGTGTCCTAAAGTGTACAAGAGAGACTACAGCAGAGTGGATCCTTGTTTTTTTTGTTTTTTTTTTAACTTGTTTTAGAGACAGTCTCACTTTATCACCCTTGGTAGAGTGCCGTGGCGTCACACAGCTCACAGTAACCTGCAACTCCTGGGCCCGGGCAATTCTCTTGGCTCAGCCTCCCGAGCTGGGACTACAGGCGAACGCCACAACGCCCGGCCATCATTCTGTTCTGCAGTTCGGCTGGGCTGGGTTTGAACCCGCCACCTTCGGTATATGAGGCAAGCGCCCTATTCGATGAGCCCCAGGCGCCGCCCTAGATCCTTGGATTGACTAAGGGAAAATAACAGAACTGTAAGGCTTTAGGGCCATGGTTCTTGGCCTCGAACCTTTAATACGGTTCCTCATGTGATGATCTCCAATCATAAAATTATTTTTGTTGCTACTTCATGTGTGCAAAAATACATGTTTTCCAATGGTCTTACGTGACCCCTGTGAAAAGGTCATTTGACCTCAAAAGGGGTCACGACCCACAGGTTCAGAACCACTGCTTTAGGGAAAGGTAATTCTGGTCAAATAAAGTGTTTTATTAGGCTCAATGCAAAGTAGGGTACATTTGTTACTACTGTGTTTTCACTATCAAAATGTTACAGTCTTAGGCTCGGCCCCTGTGGCTCAACGGGCTAATAAGGCGCCAGCCACTGTACACCTGAGCTGGCGGGTTGGAATCCAGCCTGGCCCGCCAAACAACGATGGCTGCAACCAAAAAAAGAATGGCCGGACGTTGTGGCGGGCGCCTGTAGTCCCAGCTACTTGGGAGGCAGAGGCAGGAGACTCGCTTGAGCCCAGGAATTGGAGGTTACTGTGAGCTGTGATGCCACAGCACTCTACCCAGGGTAACAGCTTGAGGCTCTGTCTCAAAAAAAAAATAAAAATGTTACAGTCTTGGGCCGGGCGCTCACTCCTGTAATCCCAGCACTGGGGAGACTGTGACAGGAGGATTACCTGAGCTCACAGGTGCAAGGCCCTGTCTCAAAAAATAGCCAGGCATTGTGGTGGGCGCCTGTAGTCCCAGCTACTTGGGAGGCTGAGACAAGAGAATTGCTTAAGCCCAAGAGTTTGAGGTTGCTGTGACGCTACAGCACTCTACTCAGGGCAACAAAGTGAGACTCTGCCTCAAAAAAAAGGAAAGTTATGATCTTACTCTTTCTATTGTATAGGGCCAAAACCAAAGATGTTGGCTATTTTGACAACTGTAAAGCTACTCCAGATACGTCACTAACAGCTAAAACTTTTCAACCAAATCAGAAACCATAAAACTCATTTTCCTCAATAAAGTTCAAGCAACCATCATTGGGTGCAAAGTGTGTACTGTGATATTCCGGCTTTCTCCCCACCCCAAACAGAATCTTAACTCTGTTGCCCTGAGCAGAATGCTCCATCGTAGCTCACAGCACAGCAACCTCAAGCTCTTGGACTCAAGCCATCCTCTTGTCTCAACCTCCCCAGTAGCTGGGTTGCCCAGCTACTTTTTTTCTATTTTTTTAGTAGAGAGGGGGTTTCACTCTTGCTCAGGCTGGTCTCAAACTCCTGACCTCAGGAGATCCACCCACCTTGGCTTTCCAAAGAGCTAGTAATACAAGAGTGAGCCACTGTCCCTACTTTTTTTCTTTCTTTCTTTTTTTTTTTTTTTTTTTGAGGGAGAGTCTCAGGTTTGTCACCCTATTTAAAGTGCCACGGCGTCAAAGCAACCTCAGACTCTTGGGCTCAAGTGATTCCCTTGCCTTGGCGTCTGCCATAATGCCCAGCTATTTTTGTTGCAGTTGCTACTGCTGTTTTAGCTGGCCGGGTCGACCCCGCCACTCTCGGTATATGGGGCCAACGCCCTACCCACTGAGCCACAGGCACTGCCCTCTTTTCTTTTCTTTCTTTTTTTTTTTTTGAGACAGAGCCTCAAGCTGTCACCCTGGACAGAGTGCTGTGGTATCACAGCTCACAGCAACCTCCAATTCCCTCACAGCAACCTCCAATTCCTGGGCTCAAGCGAGTCTCCTGCCTCCGCCTCCCAAGTAGCTGGGACTACAGGCACCCGCCACAACACCCAGCCATTTTTTGATTGCAGCCGTCATTGTTGTTTGGCGGGCCCGGGCTGGAGTCAAACCTGCCAGCTCAGGTGTACGTGGCTGGCACCTTATCCCGTTGAGCCACAGGTGCCGAGCCATTGCCCTCTTTTCTTAACTAATAGCACAGAGCAGGCCAGGCATGGTGGCTCACGCCTGTAATTCTAGCACCCTGGGAGGCCAAAACAGGTGGATTGCTTGAGCTCTGGAGTTCACATCTTGCCTCAGTAAGTGTGAGACTCTTTTTTTTTTTTTTTTTTTAGTCAAGAGTCTCACTATGTCGCCCTGGGTAGAGTACCATGGCGTGATAGCTCGCAGCAACCTCAAACTTCTGGGCTCAAGCGATTCTCTTGCCTCAGCCTCCCAATTTGCTGGGGAAACTGTCTTCCGCCACAACTCCGGCAATTTTTTATTTATTTTTTTTTGAGACAGAGCCTCAAGCTGTCACCCTGGATAGAGTGCTGTGGCATCACAGCTCACAGCAACTTCCAATTCCTGCGCTCAAGCGAGTCTCTTGCCTCTGCCTCCCAAGTAGCTGGGACTGCAGGCGCCCGCCACCACGCCCGGCCATTTTTTGGTTGCAGCCGTCATTGTTGTTTGGCGGGTCCGGGCTGGATTTGAACCTGCCAGCTCAGGTGTACATGGCTGGCGCCTTAGCCGGCTGAGCCACAGGCGGCGAGCCATCTCCGGCTATTTTTTTAAGAGATGGGGGTCTGGGCGGCGTCTGTGGCTCAAAGGAGTGGGGCGCTGGCCCCATATGCCGGAGGTGGCGGGTTCAAACCCAGCCCCGACCAAAAACTGCAAAAAAAAAAGAGAGAGATAGGGGTCTGAGCCTGAGCCAGAGCATGATCTCGACTCGAAAAATAGCCTGGAGTTGTGGCGGATGCCTGTAGTCCCAGCTACTTGGGAGGCTGAGGAACGAGAATCACTTGAGCCCAAGAGTTTGAGGTTGCTGTGAGCTATCAGACCATAGCACTCTACTGAGGGCAACAAAATAAGACTCTGTCTCCAAAAATAATAATAGTACACATTACATGGCTCGGCAACTGTGGCTCGAGCAGCTAAGGAGCCAGCCACATACAACTGAGCTCAGGGGTTTGAATCCAGCCTGGGTCTGCCAAAGAACAATGATGACTGCAACCAAAAGTAGCCGGGCATTGTGGTGGGTGCCTGTAGTCCCAGCTACTTGAGGACAAGGGAGGCGAATCGCTTGAGCCCAGGAGTTGGAGGTTGCTGTGAGCTGTGATGCCACGGCACTCTACCCAGGGCGATAGCTTGAGACTCTGTCTCAAAAAAAAAATAATAAAAATAAAATTTAAAAAACAGAACACACTACATGATGTAGGAGAGCTACAAACTAGAGCTGGCTCAACCCAGCATGATGGTCCAGGACGGATGCTTTACATTCCAAGTGCAAAATCATCAATTTGTTCTTCAGATCTCTTTATTTTACTTTTTTTTTTTGAGACAGAGCCTCAAGCTGTCGCCCTGGATAGAGTGCTGTGCCACCACAGCTCACAGTAACCTCCAATTCCTGGGCTCAGCGAGTCTTCGGCCTCTGCCTCCCAAGTAGCTGGGACTACAGGCGCCCGCCACAACGCCCGGCCATTTTTCAGCTGTCATTGTTCTTTGGCGGGCTGGATTCGAACCCGCCAGCTCAGGTGTACGTGGCTGGCGCCTTAGCCCGTTGAGCCACATGCGCCGAGCCTATTTTACTTATTATTATTATTATTATTATTCGTACAGACAGAGTCTCACTTTATTGCCCTCGGTAGAGGGCCGTGGCGTCACACAACTCACAGCAACTTCCAACTCCTGGGCTTAGGCGATTCTCTTGCCTCAGCCTCCCGAGTAGCTGGGACTACAGGCGCCCGCCACAACGCCCGGCTTTTTCTGGTTGCAGTTCAGCCGGGGCCAGGTTTGAACCCGCCACTCTTGGTATACCCCCACCCACCCACCCACTAGGCCACAGGCGGCGCCCTCTTCAGGTCTCTTTAAACAAGCATCTCCTGACTCAATTTTCGTAAAGCAAAACAAAGTGAGTCAGGTTGGGACCTTTACTCTTGGGAACTTTTAAACTCCCAGATATTGAGCCGATCAGAGCCGATTTCGCGCCTGCTGGTGACGCCAATGCTGCGTCGGAAGTGTGAGCCGTCGATTTCCGATCCCCGTCATGGCGGCTGCTGTTCGGGCGCGCTGGAACCATGTGTGGGTCGGTACCGAGACTGGCATCCTGAAAGGTGCGTGAAGGACGTCGACTGAGTCTAGCGTGGGGACGTGCGGGGGCTCCCGCTTGTGACTGTGGCGCGACTGACACCCTTGTCTCTCAGGAGTCAACCTGCAGCGAAAACAAGCGGTCAACTTCACAGCGGCGGGACAGCCTCGGCGTGAGGATGCCGTGAGCGCCCTGTGTTGGGGCGCAGGTGGCGAGACACAGGTAAGTGACCACCAAGCCAGGCTGGAGCGCGGGACTCGGGGATTAGGGCGCCGCAGCCTCGCTCCCCTCGCCTTCCCCCAATTCTCTGCCTGCAGATTCTAGTGGGCTGCGCAGACAGGACGGTGAAACACTTCAGCACCGAAGAGGGCCTATTCTTGGGTCAGAGGCACTGCCCGGGCGGAGAGGGCACGTTCCGGGGCCTCGCCCAGACCGACGGGTGAGACTGATTCCCATTGCTGAATGCTAGGGAGTGGGAGAGCGTTGACGATAACAAATAATGCCGACAAACGCTTAGATAATACGGTCTGAGAATTGGGTTTCTGCCTTAGTTCTTACCAATACCGTAATTATTGAACACTCATTGAGTTCCAGGCACAGGGCAAAGTGCAGGGGTACAAGTGGAGGTTGTCTTTAAACAGTTTGCATTCTTGCAGGCGCCTGTGGCTCAGTGTGTAGGGCGACCCCATATACCAAGGGTGGCGGGTTTGAACTCAGCCCCGGCCAAACTGCAACAGGAAAATAGCCGGACGGGGCGCCTGTAGTCCCAGCTACTCGGGAGGCTGAGGCAAGAGACTCGCCTACGCCCAGGATATGGAGGTTGCTGTGAGCTGTGACACCATCGGACTCTATCTACTAAGGGCGATAAAGTGAGACTCTGTCTCTTAAAAAAAAAAAGTTTTCATTCCCTAGAGTCTTTTTCTGACTTTTTTTTTTGGAGACAGAGTCTCACTATGTCGCCCTCAGTAGAGTATGGTAGCGTTACAGCTCACAGCAACCTCCAACTCCTGGGCTTAGGCGATTCTCTTGCCTCAGCCTCCCGAGTAGCTGGGACTACAGGCGCCCGCCACAACGCCCTGCCATTTTTTGGCTGTAGCCATCATTGTTGTTTGGCGGGCCCCGGCTGGATTCGAACCCGCCAGCTCAGGTGTATGTGGCTGGCACCTTAGCCTATTGAGCCACAGGCGCCGAGCCCCGGCTATTTTTTTTTTTGTTGCAGTTGTTATTGTTGTTTAGCTGGCCGGGGCTAGGTTTAAACCCGCCAGCCTTGGTGTATGTGGCTGGTGCCCTACCCACTGAACTATGGGCGCCGCCTTTTTCCTAACTTTTATTTTATAACCTGAGTAACCCTGGGCAAGGGTCATTCAATGGTTTGGAGTACCACCAAGGTGATAAATTGCCAAAGTAAAGCATAGGAAGGTGCTAGTGGTTAGGTTACTGGCCCAGCTTTCTTCTTCAGAAGAAGAAAGAAGGCTGTGGATAGGCTACATAGATTTTGGTGGTATTAATTCTGACTAATGAAGTCTGAAAAGGCTCTGTGGGAAATGGTGTATTTGAACTGGATGGGTAGAATTTTGACAGGTGGATAAAGGAATAAGGACATGCTAGAAAGAGGACATACTGAGTAAAGGCCAAAGATTGGTGGCAAGCTACAGAATATATCAATAGGTGGGCCGTGCCTGTGGCTCAAAGGAGTAGGGCACTAGCCCCACATGCAGGAGGTGGCCGGTTCAAACCCAGACCTGGCCAAAAACTGCAACAAAAAAAGAATAAATCAATAGGATAGCATTTGTAGGTTGATGCCAAGGAACCATTTTAATACAAGATGGGCATCTTGCATTAGGTGGGAATTAAATGTTAAGTGTACGTTGAGAGATTTGTGCTTTTGTTTTATAGGTGGTGGAGAGTTATTAGGGTTTAACTGGTAAGTGCCATGGTCAGAGATGGGAATTTGTAGAAGTAGGGAGGATGGAAGTGGAGAGAGAGCAACTGGGAGACTGTTGCCACAGCCCAGGCAAGCAATACAGAGCCTGAATCCAGTTGGGGAGAGTAGGCAGGCATTATAAAAGAACACAGAGGGCAGCGCCTGTGGCTCAAAGGAGTAGGGTCCCGGCCCCATATGCCAGAGGTGGTGGGTTCAAACCCAGCCCTGGCCAAAAACTGTGGGAAAAAAAAAAAAGCAAAAGAACACAGACTCAGGTGGCGCCTGTGGCTCAGTGAGTAGGGCGCTGGTCCTATCTACCAAGGGTGGTGCGTTCAAACCCCGCCCCAGCCAAACTGCAACAAAAAAAATAGCCAGGCATTGTGGCGAGCGCCTGTAATCCCAACTACTCAGGAGGCTGAGGCAAGAGAATTGCCTAAGCCCAAGAGCTGGAGGTTGCTGTGAGCTGTGATGACATGGCACTCTGCTGACGGTGACAAAGTGAGACTCTGTCTCTTAAAAAAAAAAAAAAGAAAGAACACAAATTCAAGCCATACAGATCCTGGGGAGAGACTCACTTGGGCTTTTTGAGATGAGTATTTCCAGGGAAAGACTGACAGTGCCTAAAACCCAGGACAGAGATCTTAAGACCAGTCCCATTTCAGTTCTTTGAGAACTGTTTATCTTGACCCCTGGTAACCAACTCAAAATTCAGAAGACCAGCAGAGCCAAGTGCTCCCAGACATAGCAGTAGAATAGAAAAGCATTCTGCTTTGGAGTATCAGGGACTTGATTTCTAGCTCTAGTTCTAATCTTTATTCTGAATGGAAGATCTTTTAATCACTCAGAGCTTTGGTTTCCTCACTTATAAAACTGATAAATCCATACCCTGTTAAGTGAATTGAGTTAACAAACAGTAAAGCTGGAAGCTGTCAATCCTTGCCTAGACCCCAGTTACCTTTCTTTTCTTTTTTTTTTTTTTTTGAGATAGAGTCTCACTTTGTCACCCTCAGTAGAGTGTCATGGCGTCACAGCTCACAGCAACCTCCAGCTCTTGGTCTTAGGTGATTCTCTTGCCTCAGCCTCCCAAGTAGCTGGGACTACAGGTGCCCGCCACAACGCCCAGCTAGTTTTTGTTGCAATTTGGCTGGGGCCAGGTTTGAACCCATCACCCTTGATATATGGGGCTGGCGCCCTACTCACTGAGCCACAGGTGCCGCCCACAGTTACCTTTCTTATAAACTGGGCTGTTAGGAGGGAGTTTATTTAGTTAATAGTTTGAGGGTATGTTGCCTGGGGCCTAGAAAACGCGTTTATGCTTTTTTTTTTTTTTAAGTTAGTTACATTTAGAAATGGAGGGTTGTACACATATACCAACTCTAGTGACACTAATGTTAATAAGTGCTGATAACCTACTACTGACTTGTTTTCTTAATACCAACTCTATCCTCTCTCTGCCTGTAGTGCCCTAATCACATGTGTGGATTCTGGGATTCTCAGAGTCTGGCATAACAGTGGCAAGGAGGCATCCTTTGACCCAGTAAGGTTCCCCAACCCTGATAGTTACAGAATGTGGGGCCAGGGGAGAAGCCTAATGCAGACTTTGGAGAAGGGAGGATTAAGGACTCTGGAACTGACTCTCATCTCCGTTCTTTTCAGCTCTTGGAACTAAAGGTGGGCCCTGGAGTGTGTAGGATGCGCCAAGACCCAGCACACCCCCATGTGGTTGCCACAGGTGGGAAGGAGAATGCCTTGAAGCTGTGGGACCTGCAGGGGTCTGAGGAACCTATGTTCAGAGCCAAGAATGTGAGTAATGGGTATGGAGGGGCTGGATTGGAGGTTGAAGGAGTCTTGAGGCCACTGTGAGTCAGAGTCCAGATGGGCTTTAGGGGATGATGAAAGAGCTGAAGGAAGGGTCACGGTGAGCCCATCACAACCCTGTCTCCCTACTTCCCCAGGTACGGAATGACTGGCTGGACCTGCGGGTGCCCATCTGGGACCAGGACATACAGTTCCTCCCTGGGTCACAGAAGCTTGTCACCTGCACAGGGTACCACCAGGTGAGGCACCACGTCATCCCTACCTCCTCTTGGGCTAAAGCACCCTCTTAGAGAAACAGCCTGCTTATGCATAACTGGTGTCCATGGTGTGGCACAGCTGCTGTTCTCACTATCCTGATCTCCCAGAGAAGCCAGTGCTTCTCCATCTGTTTCAGCCCTATCACTAAGCCTGTTACCTTTCTTTACTGCATTCAAGAATGGCGTTTCCTGGCTCGGCACTGGTGGCTCAAGCAGCTAAGGCACCAGCTGAGCTGGTGGGTTCGAATCCAGCCCGGGCCCACCAAACAGCAATGACGGCTGCAACCGAAAAATAGCCTGGCGTCATGGCGGGCTCCTGTAGTCCCAGCTTTTTGGGAGGCTGAGGCAGGAGAATCGTTTGAACCCAGGAGTTGGAGGTTGCTGTGAGCTGTGATGCCACAGCACTCTACCCAGGGTGACAGGTGGCATTTCCTAAATTATGGCTTTTCCTTTTCCTCCCACCCGGAAGAGCGGAGAGAAGGGAGTGTGTCTCCTTCACAGTAGGATCCAAAGGATGCAGGTATTATGAGAGGACACTGGGCTTAGGGTGAGAGAACTGGGTTCTGGTCCTGATGGAGCTCCTCTGATTTGCTTCAGGACTCAGGCCTAACCCTCCTGTCTCTGGCCTCAGCTCCTCAGCTTTACAAGACGAGCCCAACTGAAGATTTTTTTTTTTTTTTGAGACAGTCTCACTTTGTTGCCCTCAGTACAGTGCCATAACATCATAGCTCACAACAACCTCAAACTCATAGGCTCAAGTGATTCTCTTGCCTTAGCCTCCCGAGTAGCTGGAACTACAGGTATCCACCACCACAAAGCACCGGTATTTTTAGAGACAGGATCTTGCTCTTGCTGATGCTGGTCTCCAACTCCTGAGCTCAAGCAGTCCACCTGCCTCAGCCTCCCAGAATGCTAAGATTATAGGCATGAGCCACTGTGCCAGCCTTTTTTTTTTTTTTTTTTAAGACAGATTCTCTCTGTTTCCCAGACTAGAATGCTGTGGCATCAGCCTATCTCAAAGCAACCTCAATCCTCTGGGTTCTAATGATCTTCCTTCCTCATTCTCTTGAGTAGCTGGGACTGCAGGCATCTACCACAATGCCTGGCTAATTTTAGCTTTTTTTTTTTTTTTTTGAGACAGAACCTCAAGCTGTCACCCTGGATAGAGTGCCATGGCATCACAGCTCACAGCAACCTCCAATTCCTGGGCTCAAGCGAGTCTCCTGTCTCTGCCTCCCAAGTAGCTGGGAGCACAGGCGCCCACCACAACGCCCGGCCGTTGTTTGGGTGCAGCCATCATTGTTTGGCGGACCCGGGCTGGATTCAAACCCACCAGCTCAGATGTACGTGGCTGGCACCTTAGCCCGTTGAGCCACAGGCGCCGAGCCTAATTTTAGCTTTTTCTTTTCTTTTTTTTTTTTTTTTTTGAGACAGCCTCAAGCTGTCGCCCTGGGTAGAGTGCTGTGGCATCACAGCTCGCAGCAACCTCAAACTCCTGGGCTCAAGCGATTCTCCTGCCTCAGCCTCCTAAGTAGCGGGGAATACAGGTGCCCGCTACAACGGCTATTTTTTGGTTGTAGTTGTCATTGTTGTTTTGGCAGGCCCAGGCTGGATTCAAACTCACCAGCTCTGGTTTATGTGGCTGGCGCCTTAGCTGTTTGAGGTACAGGCGCCGAGCCATTTTAGCTATTTTATGTAGAGACGAGGACTCACTGTTCCTTAGGCATGTCTTGAACTCAAATAATTCTTCTGCCTCAACCTCCCAAAGTTTTAGGATTACAGGCATGAACCACTGTGCCCAGCCCTGAGTAATTTTTCTAATTCTAGTAGAGACAGCTCTTGCTCAGGCTGGTCTCAAATTCCTGAGCTCAAGTGATCCTCCTTTCTCAGCCTCCCAGGGTGCTAAAATTATAGGCATGAGCCACCATGCCCAGTCTCCAACTAAGGATTTTTTATGGTTTGTTTCATTTGAAGTCTTGAGACACAAACAGGGCTAGATCACTGTATTTGCCATTTCCTTTGCTTCTGCACATTGAAGCCTGATTTTGGTGATACACCTCTGTTCAAAATACATATGAATGTATCCTCTTTCCTCCCTCATTCAGACTAAACTCTCTGCTTGAAATTTGTCACCTACTAATTACTTGGCTGATTCACTTTTCCATCTTAAGTGGCAGTATGGGAGGGATGGAATGTTCACAGCCAAGCCTGGAGAACTTGTCTCTGAGCTCTGTATATGCATGCTCCTAAACAGCTCTCACCCATACCCCAATACTGAAGAGGCATATATTTCATTTTCTATTTATTTATTTGTTTATTTGAGGTAGAGTCTGGGGAGAGTGCCATGGTGTCACAGCTCACAGTAACCTCAAATTCTTGGACTTGAAGAGATCCTTTTGCCTAAGCCTCCTGAGTAGCTAAGACTACAGGTGCCTACCACAACATCTGGCTCATTTCTTTATTTTTTATATTTTTCGAGACAGAACCTTAAGCTGTCACCCTGGGTAGAGTGCTGTGGCATCACAGCTCACAGCAACCTCTAACTCCTGGGCTCAAGCAATTCTCTTGCCTCAGCCTCCCAAGTAGCTGGGACTACAGGCACCCACCACAACGCCTGGCTATTTTTTGGTTGTAGTTGTCATAGTTGTTTGGCAGGCCCAGGGTGGATTCGAACCTGCCAGCTCTGATGTATGTGGCTGGCGCCTTAGCCACTTGAGTGACAGGCACCGAGCCTCATTTCTTTATTTTTAATAGAGACAGGGTCTTGCTCTTTCTCAGGCAGGTCTCAAACTCCTGAGCTTAGGCAACCTACCCACCTCAGCCTCCCAGAGTGCTAGTGTTACAGGTGTGAGGACCATGCTCAGCCTATGTTTTTAATCTTTTGACAGAGTCTCACTCTGTGGCCTCAGACTCCTGAGTAGCTGGAACTACAGGCATGGGCCACCATGTCCGGCTGCTTTTTCTATTATATTTATTTTTCTTTTTTTTGAGACAGCATCTCACTATGTTGTCCTTGGTAGAGTGCCATGGTGTCACTGCTTATAGCAACCTCAAACCTTTGGACTTAAGCAGTTCTCTTGCCTCAGGCTCCAAAGTAGCTGAGACTACAGGCACCCACCACAATGCCTGGCTATTTTTTTTTCTTTTGTTGTAGTTGTCATTGTTTGGCAGGCCTGGGCTGGGTTTGAACCCACCAGCCTCCGTGTATGTGGCCAGTGCCCTAGCTGCTGAGCTATAGGCACCGAGTCTAGTTTTTCTATTTTTAATAGAGACAGAGTCTCACTCTTGCTCAGGCTGGTCCCAAACTCCTGAGCTCAAGCAATCCACCTGCCTCGACCCCCCAGAGTCTAAGATTATAGGTGTGAGCCATGGTGCTGAGCCAAGGCATAATATGTCAAATGAGGAAATTTTTCTGAGAGTGAATCATAAAGAAGAAAGTAGTATCCAGAGGAGAGGGTGGAGATATGGAGATACCAGAGGGCAGTGTGCAAGGTCAGGATACCCTCATGATGCCTCAGTTTTCCTCTAGATCCGGGTCTATGATCCAGCCTCCCCCCAGCGCCGGCCAGTTCTAGAGACCAGCTATGGAGACTACCCACTGACAGCCATGACCCTCACTCCTGGAGCCAAGTGAGTGTTGGGAGGGGAAGGGGTGAGGGGGTGGGTGTGGGGTTTGGGAAGCACTCCGGGAGTTTCCTGCTGACCCGACCTACCTCTGGTTTCCACCTCAGTTCAGTGATTGTGGGGAACACCCATGGGCAGCTGGCGGAAATTGACTTTCGGCAAGGTGAGTGAACTAGGGATTGTTTGAGGAGGGAAGGGGACAGGATAAAAGGGCAGGATTCCCTCTGAAGCAGTACAGTAGAGCCAGTAGCTAGATTGCCTGGGTTGAAATAATGATTTCACCAAAGCTGTATGACCTTGGACTACTACTTCAACTTCTGTGCCTTAGTTTCCTCAGTGTTATGTTGAGGAATGTTGAACTGTAAAGTGATTGGAACATGAAACAAATAGTTGCTGGTGGTTAATGAGCACTGATACCTCCCCCTTCTCCAGGGCGCTTGCTGGGCTGTCTGAAAGGATTGGCAGGCAGTGTCCGTGGGTTACAGTGCCACCCTTCGAAACCCCTATTAGCCTCCTGTGGCTTGGACAGAGTCTTAAGGGTACACAGGATCCAGAATCCACGGGGCTTGGAGCATAAGGTGAGAACCCAACCCTCTGGATCTCACCTCCTCTGCTTAACTTGGGAGTCTTGTGGAACCCTCTCCCGAGTGTTTGCTCATTCATGTTTCTATTTTAGCATGCCTGGCCTCCTTAAAGCCCCTCATCTTTTGCAGGTTTATCTCAAGTCTCGGCTGAACTGCCTCCTCCTATCAGGCAGGGATAACTGGGAGGTGAGCAGGTGGTCTGGGAGTGGGGGAGTCAGCGCATGGAAGTGAAGATTTCCCTGTAGAGAGAAAAAAGCAGCTGGAACACAGACATTGGGCTATCTATTTACTTGCCTAGTTACTTAGTTTCTATGAGAGGCATTAACAGTTGAAATCCTGATAGGGTTATCACCAAGGGTGGCATACCTAAGAGCACAGATGGGAATGATTTCTGGGAGCAGGGGATAAAGGTGGTGGTACTCAGAGGGATTGTTTTTCAGCTAGGGTCCCACAGTC
This sequence comes from Perodicticus potto, assembly GCA_963574655.1. NCBI lineage: Eukaryota > Metazoa > Chordata > Mammalia > Primates > Lorisidae > Perodicticus > Perodicticus potto. Next base: position 8,880 of record CAUYRH010041902.1, on the reverse strand, counting down.
CTTGACTCCTAAGTTTTCTTCACTCTCTCCAGGATGAGCCCCAAGAGCCTCAAGAGCCTAACAAGGTATCCCCAGAAGACACAGAGACAGATGAACTTTGGGCATCTTTAGAGGCAGCTGCCAAGCGGAAGCTTTCTGATTTGGAGCAGACCCAAGGGACCCTCCTAACCAAAAGGAGAAAAAAGAAGCGTCCTGGGTCCCCTAGCCCCTGAAGCTCCTATGCCCACTTTCTAAATAAATAGCTGAACATCCATCATGATCCTAAATCTTTTGTGATGAGAGAAAGGAAAAGAGGGGTATCTTGGGGTGGGGGCTCCCTGAGCTGTGGGAGCAAGATATCTGACGTCACAAAAGCCCAGCCTGGAGCCAGGCAGGCTGGCGTGGGTGGCACGGAGTCCAGGGCTGCGCGGGGCCATGGGCTGCTGCCAAGACAAGGACTTTCAGACCTCTGATGAGCAGGCCAAGGACGTCGACTATGAGGACGGTGGGACCCCGGACAGAGGGCCCAGGGACAGGGAGAGGGGGCGGACAAGGGGGACATCCGAGGGTTGGACAAGGGGGACTGGAGAGTAGAGCTGAGCTGAGCGGCTTCGTCGTCCCCTCAGGCGCCAGAGATAACGACTTGGACTCGCCTGACCACCGGAATCGTAAGTCTAAGTCAAACGAAAGCCTTCTGATCACCGTGCTGTGGCGGCGGCTATCACTGTTCAGTCGTCGCGGCTCTGCGCGACCATCAGGCAAGAAGCAGTCAGAGCAGGTTCCTAAGCGCGGGAGTGCGATCCACGTGGGCGCCCAGGAGGCGACCCAGGAGGAGCCGGAGAAGGGGTGACCCCAGCTCTGCTCTCAGTCCGCCCCAGCCTCCAGAGAATAAAATTTCTAACGTGGACCTGCACGAACGCTTGTGTCTCTGCTGCCGGTTCTGAGCGTTTCGGGAGCAGACACCCCTGGGCTGCGGGCTCTTTAAGGCCTGAGATGGGTTCAATCCCCCATGGCTCTGGCTGCAGTTCCTCGGGGCTGGGGTTACGGTGGTGGGCTAGCCAATGGGAGAGTGGAACCGCTCTTGCGTTTAGTAGGGTAGGCGTGTCTCTTCGGGTAGCTAGGCTTGAAAAGGTATGGCACCGCCCCCTCGTCACGGGGGGTGGAGTTACGTGTGGGTGACGTGGCGGCTTCCAGTCTTTGGTCGGGTTTCGGTGGCTTCGGCGCCCAGTTAGGAGGCTTGTGACGGCCCAGGAGATTGTGGCAGTGGCGGCGGCGGTAGGCAGCAGAAAGGAGGTAAGATTCGCTCTAAGAGAGAGTCTGGCCGCCTGTCAGCTCCAGGACAGCCCCTTTACTGGGGCGACGACGGGCGGGGGGGAAGGGAATCCGGGGCGAGCGAGCAAATCCTGCCGACCGGGCTCTGGGTGAGCGAATACCTTGCTGTCCAATCAGGAAAATCCTTGTTGAGAAAGACGTCGGCATTAGCTAATTAGTGATTGCGGTCTTCCAGAAGGCGGTACTTGGGAGGGGTGGGACTTCCTGTTTCAAATAAACACCCAGAGGTATCCTCCTCCGCCCACCGAAGTGTGTTCATCCCGGGAGGTCCGTCACCGTTTTTCTCTGAGTTGTCGGAGGAACTTACGGATGCGAAAGGGCCGGGTTAGGGCCTGGGACAGTTGCACAGGCGGGGTTGGATTCTCAGGACCGCGGGATCTGGCTCTGAGTCTGTCTTTACTTCAGGGTCCCCGGGCCCGCGTTCTGGCCGCCAGAGCCAAGTTGGAAGAAGTCTTGAGGAGGGTTCGACTTGGGCCAGGGAGGAAGCGGGGCCCTTTCTGCTGTGGGGCCTGCCCTAGGATCTGCGAGTACCTTGGGCGTGAAAGACCGCACCAAGTGAAAGGGCCCAAGGATTTTGCTGGTTAGCGGGAGAGTTTGTGGGGAAAGAAGCTGCCTGGGGAATGACACTCTCCCCTCCACAACAGTCCGAGGTTATGCGTCTCAATGATCCCGCGGAAACGCTACGGGTCTAAGAACACGGATCAGGGTGTCTACCTGGGTCTCTCAAAGACACAGGTCCTGTCCCCTGCAACTGCTGGCAGTAGCAGCAGCGACATCGCCCCTCTGCCCCCCTCAGTGGCCCTGGTCCCTCCCCCTCCGGACACCATGTCCTGCCGGGATCGGACCCAGGAGTTCCTGTCTGCCTGCAAGTCGCTGCAGAGTCGTCAGGTAAGGACTTGGAGTGGGAAAGGCCAGGAAAGAGCCTTACTCAAGCCTGGGAAGGGGTGTGCTCCAGCACTGTTATTCTTGGGGGCACCTGGTGGAACCGGTAGGTTTGGATGGGGCCGGTAGGATTTATTAAGCATTAGAGAAGAGGTGGGCTAGCTAAGGGGAGACCAGGACTTTTTTTTGTGAGGAATCCTCTGGAGGGCAGGATTGCTATTCTGGAAAGAATACCTAAGGGCCAAAGGTGACTGCAGTGTCTTTGGTTTGAATAAGGAACAAGTTCTAGAATAGAGGCTTTAGCTTAGAGAGTTGCACCTTAAAATGCAAGTTCTAATATAGTTCTACTACAAGTATGCTGTGACCATGGGGAAGTTACTTAATGTAGTTGGATCTCAAAAGTTTTCTAGTTCGGTAATTTGTATAAAAGTCACTTTGGAGTACTTTTTTTTTTTTTTTTTTGCAGTTTTTGGCCGAAGCTGGGTTTGAACCCGCCACCTGTGGCATATGGAGCCGGTGCCCTACTCCTTTGAGCCACAGGCGCTGCCCAGAGTACTTTTTTATTTTTATTTTTTTAGAGACAGAGTCTCATTTTGTCGCCCTCGGGAGAGTGCCTGGCGTCACAGCTCACAGCAACCTCCAGCTCTTGGGCTTAGGCGATCCCGAGTAGCTGGGACTATAGGTGCCTGCCACAATGCCCGGCTATTTTTTGTTGCAGTTTGGCTGGGGCTGGGTTCAGACCTGCCATCTTCGGTATATGGGGCCAATGCCCTACTCACTGAGCCCCAGGCACCACCCTGGAGTACTTTTTTAAAAAGTAGATTCTCTTGTTGCAGTCCAGACTTTCTGAAACTAAGTGGGATCTAAGTAACTATATTTTAAAGTATTTTTATTGTTCAACTCTTGTTAACAAGTGCTCTTCTGTATGATTCCCAAGAGCTTTCCTGCTATTCTCTGATTCCCTGATCAAGGAAGAGAATGGTTATACTATCCACCATTTATTGAGTATTTAAAAGGTATTGAGTAGTTAGCTAAAGTACTTTTTAGCTTTTATATTATTTAATCTTAGCAACAACAGTAGGAGGAAGATGGATTGTGTTCAATTTATAGGAGAGGAAATAGGGATTCAGAATGGTTTAAGTAACTTGCCTCAAAATCCCCAGCTGGTAAGTGATAGAGTCAAGAGTTTTATCCAGGTCTACCTGTCTTCAAATCTGGGCACTAAACTTTTGCCACTGATAAAACTAGCTTATGTGATGGTGGACCCACCAGTACTAGAGAAAAGAGTTTAGTGGATACCTGAGGAAGAGTGAATGCTGGAAATAGAGAGGGGAGAACTAAATACCCACTTGTCATTGCTTTTCAGAATGGAATCCAAACAAATAAGCCTGCTCTGCGTGCAGTCCGACAGCGCAGTGAATTCACTGTCATGGCTAAGTGAGTTGAGAGAAGCTGTGGTGGGGTGCTCTAATGTCTGAGGAGAAGCAAACATGGTGGCCTTAGCTGTGAGGGCTGAGATTGGTTGTGCTGGAGCTAATATGAGAAAAGGTTCTCTCCTGCTTTTTCTCACAGTGTTCTCACTAATAATCATTTGCAGGCGCATTGGCAAAGACCTTAGCAACACTTTTGCCAAGCTGGAGAAGTTAACAATCTGTGAGTATTCCTGGGGTCTTTAGAGGTGGGCTAAGGAATCAAGGAATCAAAAAGGGCTAAGGAATCAAACTCCCTGAGCCTTATCTCTGACCCCATCTGTGGTGGTTTCTCCTTTATCTCTGTAGTGGCAAAGCGCAAGTCCCTCTTTGATGATAAAGCAGTGGAAATAGAAGAGCTAACATATATCATCAAACAGGTGAGCCAATAACCACCTGAAGAGCCCAGTATTCCGATCAGATCACTTCCATCATTTTCTATTGCCATGGAGGCCCGGAATAGGTTTTTAGAGCCAGCCCTAAATATAATTAACGTGTGTGTGTGTGTGTGTGTGTGTGTGTGTGTGTTTTGAGTGACTTTTCCAGGCCTGAGACCACTTTATTTCTTTATTTTTTTTTAAATATTAAATATTTATTGCTAAAAGTTAATTGACAGTGTTAGGGAGATAAAGTTGCTATTACTATCAAAGGGCGGGAAGCTTGATACATGTAAGTTTGAAATTACTGCTACTCACACAACTGTTTAGGATTCATTTGGATTTTCATGGAAAGGAGGTCTGGCATTTAAGAAGATAACAAAGAAGATGCACTAATTTAGACTAAAATTTTTAACCACACTGGCTTCCTTAGCTAATTTTATGACTCGCATCACATCACTCAGGTTCAGTTTCATTCTTCACATTGTAAGTACAGTAACACTGGCCAGCTCTTGCTGCTTAGTTTCCATCATAAGTTTGGTTTGCAAAGTGACCATTTCCTTTCTAAGTTCACTTTATTCACAAATGAAAAGATTTTGATGATTCTCCTCCAGTTCCTCCATGCTCTGTGTTCTTGTTGGGTTTTCCAAACATGATCAGTTGTTTGCTGAAGAGTTTTGACAGAAGCATGCATATTCCCTTAAAACATTTTCTCTTTGCATAAAAAACCTTTCTCATGTCCCCTTCAGATCTCTCCAACGTATTCTGGAGCTCATTCCACATATCCTGCTCAGCTACACCTGAAAAAGGGCTACTTTCCCCATAGTCATCAATTCCTGGATTGTTTGCTCGGTACCCGAAGTCATAGGCTGCCAAATCTTAACTGCCACTGGGATCCTGGTGGCTCACCCAATGCAACTCCTTACAGGCGCCATGGCCGGTTGTCTTTGGCACTAGAGACTATGACCCTTGTGAGCACAGTGATACTCTACAGAAATGGGGACAGGCTGAGTGAGAGCCCAAGGGTGAGGATGAGGCTCTCCAGGTTAACAAGAGCAGGGCTAGACACCTGGTGCCTGCTATCAAAGCGGGAAGGGACCAGGAAGATGCTGCCAGCACCCCACCCCATACCCAAGTCCTATTTTTTATTTTTTTGAGACAGTCTCACTATCACCCTAGGTAAAGTGCCATGGCATCATTATAGCTCACAACAACCTCAAACTCTTGGGCTCAAGTTATCCTCTTGGCTCAGCCTCCTGAGTACTTGGGACTTCAGGTGCCCACAACACCTAGCCCACCTAGCCCACACCTGGCTAGTTTTTCTTTCTTTCTTTTTTTTTGAGACAGAGTCTCACTATGTCACCCTCAGAGTGCTGTGATGTCACAGCTTACAGCAACCACAAACTCGTAGGCTTAAGCAATTCACTTGCCTCACCCTCTGGAGTAGCTGGGACTACAGGCACCCACCACGATACCTGGCTATTTTTTGGTTATAGTTGTTGTTATTGTTTGGCATGTCCAGGCTGGTTTGAACTCGCCAGCTCTGGTGTATATGGCTGGCGCCCTAGCTGCTGAGCTACAGGTGCTGAGCCTAGTTTTTCTTTTTCTTTTTTTTTTTTTTTTTTTGAGACAGAGCCTCAAGCTGTCACCCTGGATAGAGTGCTGTGGCATCACAGCTCACAACAACCTCCAATTCCTGGGCTCAAGCGAGTCTCCTGCCTCCACCTTCCAAGTAGCTGGGACTACAGGCGTCCGCCACAACACCTGGCCATTTTTTTTTTTTTTTTTTTGGTTTGGTTGCAGCCATCGTTGTTTGGCAGGCCCGGGCTGGATTCGAACCTGCTAGCTCAGGTGTACGTGGCTGGCACCCTAGCCCGTTGAGCCACAGGCGCCAAGCCAACTTGACCAATTCTTTTTCTTTTTGCAGTTTTGACCAGGGCCAGGCTTAAACCCACCACCCCTGGTATATGGGGCCTGCACCCTACTCCTTGAGCCACAGGCACCACCCATTCCTTTTTTTTTTTTTCTTTTGAGACAGAGCCTCAAGCTGTCACCCTGGAGAGAGTGCTGCGGCATCACAGCTCACAGCAACCTCCAATTCCTGGGCTCCAGCAAGTCTCCTGCCTCCACCTCCCAAGTAGCTGGGACTACAGGCGCCTGCCATTTTTTGGTTGCAGCCACCATTGTTGTTTGGCGGGCCCAGGCTGAATTCAAACCCACCAGCTCAGGTGTACGTGGCTGGTGCTTTAGCCTGTTGAGCCACAGGCGCCAAGCTAGTTTTTCTATTTTTTAGTGAGGACAAGGTCTTGTTCTTGCTCAGTCCAGTGTCAAACTCCTGAGCTCAAGCAGTCCACTTGCCTTGGCCTCCCAGACTACTGGGGTTAAAGGCATGAGCCACTATGCCTGGCTTGAAGCTGCTTTAGATAGGATGATCTAGGCTGGCCTGGCTGCAGACGTAACGTTTGAGAACTGAATGATGAAGAAAATATAGTCATCCAGAGATCTCATGGGAGCATATTCCAGAAAGTGGGAATGAATAGCAAAGGGAAATGTCTTGAAGTTTGGGCATCTTGGGGCCGGGGGGGTGGGGGGGGTGGGGGGGGAGGGTGCGGGGAGGGCAGTGTGGCGACAGTGTAGCAAGTAAGGAAACTGGTAGGGGATAGGGTCAGAGAAATGGGTATGGGCCAGACTGGGGAGAGCCTGTACGTGCCAGCTATGGAGTTCAGGTTGTATTCTAAACTAGGGAGAGTTTAAGAGGATGATATACCGTAATTTGGAGTTTAAAAAGATCACTCTGGTTACTCTGTAGAGAATGGATTTTAGGAAGGCAAACTAGGAAGAGAACAGTCACTTAGGAGGCTCTTAGAGATTTTTTTTAGAGAGAAAAGAGTGGACTAAAGTGGGTTCAGTACAGAAGCAGGTAATTGGAGAGAGTCCTAGTATATGTTGGATCTGGGTGTGGTAGCATGCGCCTCTTGTAGTCTCACCCACTTCAGGGGGCTGAGACAGGCAGATTGCTTGAGCCCAGAAATTTGAGACCTGCCTGGGTAACTTAGTAAAACCTATCTTTAAAAAAAAAAAACATAGGGGTGGCACCTGTGGCTGAAAGGAGTAGGGCGCTAGCCCCATATGCCGGATGTGGCAGGTTCAATCCCAGCCCTGGCCAAAAACTGCCAAAAAAAAAAATACATAGAGTGTATGTTGGAATCAGGCAGGTTCTCTGTGGATTCCTAATAAGTTCCATGTGGATTTAAGGAAAAGAAAAATCGAGGATGGCTTCAGTTTTGGTCTGAGTGTCTGGAGAATAGTAGTGCCAATTAACAAATTGGAAAAGGGCTCGGCGCCTGTGGCTCAGCGGGCTAAGGCGCCAACCACGTACACCTGAGCTGGCGTGTTCGAATCCAGCCTGGGCCCGCCAAACAACAATGACAGCTGCAACCAAAACATGGCCGGGCGTTGTGGTGGGCGCCTGTATTCCCAGCTACTTGGGAGGCAGAGGGAGGAGACTCGCTCGAGCCCAGGAATTGGAGGTTGCTATGAGCTGTAATGCCATGGTACTCTATCCAGGGTGACAGCTTGAGGCTCTGTCTCAAAAAAAAAAAAAAAAAAAAAAAACAAATTGGAAAAGAAGGAAAAGAGGGGAATGGCTTTTGGTGGAGGGTGGGGATAAGAATTTCTTTTTTATTCATTTAAGTTTAAGGACAAAGGTAAAGTTAGAAGCTGGTTGACATGTTATATGGCACAGGATAAACAAATGAAAAGCTGCTGTGTTTTTGTTGTCTGTTTTTTTTGGTTTGTTTTGAGACAGAGTTTCACTTTGTTGCCCTTGGTAGAGTGCCATGGTGTCACAACTCACAGCAACCTCAAACTCTTGGGCTCAAGCCGATTCTCTTGCCTCAGCCTCCCCAAGTAGCTGGGACTGCAGGCGCCCACCACAACGCCTGGCTATTTTTTCAAGATGGAGTCTCACTCTGGCTCAGGCTGGTCTCAAACCTGTGAGCTCAGGCAGTCCACCTGCCTTGGCCACCCAGAGTGCTAGAATTGCAGGCGTGAGCCACTGCGCCTGGCCCAAAAAGTACTACATCTATACTCAGCACTCAGTGGATTATAATTCCATTGTGGCATATGGGTTTGTTAAAGAAATGTGAATATGTGACTTCTAGCCTAGTTGCCTAGGTGGGAAGTGGTATCATTTTCTAAAGTATAACTCCCAGGGGAGGAGAGTTTGTGAGGAAAAAAAACCTAGAATGCAGTTTTGGATTCATGACTAAAAGAACGCTGAGCAACTCACCAAAGAATAGACTGATCATCAGTGAAAATGAGTTCAAGGATCTCATGAGAACAAATGGGGTTGGGATATTAGTTGGAGAGATTCTAGAAGTTGTCTAATCTGGCTTTTTCTTTTAACCTATTTCTTATACTCGCTATTCTTGACTCTTTCCATCTGCTTTCCTTCCTGTGGTCCCTCCCTGGCTCTGGTTACACTGGAGCAAGCTTTCTCTGTTTCCTTGTCTCACCTAGCCTTTGTTAAGTTGAACTGAGGAGCAAATGGCACATCGGTCTGGTTTGTAAACCCTGGTTGGCACCTAACTCATTTGTGGGACTTTGGAAAAATCACAGCTTTTACTCTTTTGTAATAATCATTTCTAAAACCATTTCATTAATGCCTCTGGGAAACTATGTGCCTTTGACTTTTCTTTTTTTTTTTGAGACAGAGCCTCAAGCTGTCACCCTGGATAGAGTGCTGTGGCATCACAGCTCACAGCAACCTCCAATTCCTGGGCTCAAGCGAGTCTCTTGCCTCTGCCTCCCGAGTAGCTGGAACCACAGGCGCCCGCCAC
>CAUYRH010041898.1:0-18085 GCA_963574655.1 Perodicticus potto | reverse complement strand
TTGTTTTGCAAGGTTCTGAGAGTGTCCTAGAATGCCAAAGCCTGTGATATCTGTGGCTGCGTGGGCATTAAATGTGTGCATTAATCCAGCAGCAATTCTGTTTAGGGTAGCCATGTTGAACATAGCTTCCTGATAGGCCAGTTCTACCTCTTCTCTGGAGACTACCATCTTTACTTTATTCCACCTTTCAGGATTATCTAGCCATTGGTGGGCATTGACAGCAACTTGGGTTCCTAAGGGTTTGGTTAACACAAGCACGTCCCCAACAACGGCACTGTCAGGCATTATGAATTCATTTGGCTGACACACCACAGTGGCAACACCACCAATAATAATCCAAGGGTTGACCACCGTCTGTCCACCAGTCACTGCAGTCCCTCCTTCTTCAGCAGCATCCCTAAAGCCCTTGATCATGAGTGGTGTTATCTTTTCCCTTTCCTCCTCACTCATACTCTGGCTGACACTGAGTAACATTAGCATGTTGTCACATTCAGTAATGCCCATGGCGTAAAGGTCACTCAGCACGTTGGCACAAGCTATGCGCCCCATCATGTAGGGATCTTCCACCAAGGGGTAAAAGAAGTCCGTGGTCTGCACCAGTGACAGGCCCCCATGCCTCAGGGGGATGACGCAGGAGTCCATCCCAATGCCCAGGGCTGGAAGCGTTGGGATGGGGCCCGCCTCGGTTGGCAGGCCGGTTGGCAGGCCGGCTTCCGGGGCCGCCTCTTCCTGGCCTCCCACCAGGCCCCGGCTCAGCGGGTGCCGCAAGTCCGGCCGCGTCAGTCCCGCCAGGAGTTTGAGCAGTGTCTCCTGCGGGACCTTGCAGCCTCAACCTTTCATGCCGGAGAAGCCTGTCAGCCGCCAGCTCGGGCTGAGGCCCAACGCCTGGGGCTCGAAAGGCCGGTAGTTCGAGAAGCCCCGGCCCAGAGACAAGCCGGCTGGGCCCGAGGAACCGTCCGCCGCAGCCATCGCTTCTCCGCAGGCGCCCATAGCCGAGGCTTCCGCCATCGCGCCTGCCAGGCAGGGAAGGGAGGGGAGAAGAGGAGAGGGCCCTTTTAGTCTCTACTCAGGTTAATAGGAAGCAACAGCCAAATATTACCCGCAGAGATTCTCCCCAGCACGATTCATACAGACCGGCTCACACCACACGATGCCTCTCTGGCCTTCTTGGAGGCGGCACCGCCGGCTTCTCTTATTTATACCCAGGGTGATTGACAGCCGCATCATCCAATAACAACTCCATCACGAGAGGCGGGCTTCCTCTCCTCTAAATTACAAAAGAACCCCCGGCTTGCAAAACTGCTTGGAGAGTTTGCAGAACATCACGTGCTTTACTTGGCTCCTCTGGTGTTTTAAATGATCTCTTGTTAAGTGGCTAGCAGGACTTTGCCCTTTTGAATCGCTTTGCCAAGTTCAAGATCAGCATCTCACAGACGAAGGCAAACCTCTTGATGGTCTGAAATGTCCAAAGGTCGCATACCTAATCCATTCAGGGTAGAATTGCCCGAGGGAAAAATCAGAAAGATTGAGACGTTAGAAATTTTCTACCATTTCTAAGCAAACTGCAACATTAGTATATGGAATTTTTTTTTTTTTTTTTAGAGACAGAGCCTCACTTTGTCACCCTTGGTAGAGTGCTATGGCTTCACAGCTCACAGCAACCTCCAGCTTCTGGGCTCAGGCGATTCTCTTGTCTCAGCCCTCCCGAGCAACTGGAACTACAGGTAATGCCCGCCACAATGCCCGGCTATTTTTTTGTTGCAGTATATGGAATATTAACACGGACTTTAAAGAAATTTAGTACTGGGAGATGCCTGTGACTCGAGGAGTAGGGTGCTGGCTCCATAATACCGGAGGTGGCGGGTTCAAACCAGCCTCCGGCCGAAAAAAAAACCAACAAAATTTAGTACATAGGCTTGGCACCAATAGCTCAGCGGTTAGGGCGCCAGCCACAAACGCCGGAGTTGGTGGGTTCTAATCGAGCCCGGGCCTGCCAAACAACAATGACAACTACAACCAAAAAATAGCCCAGCATTGTGGTGGGTGCCTGTAGTCCCAACGACCTGGGAGACTGAGGCTAGAGAATCGCTTAAGCCCAAGAGTTTGAGGTTGCTGTGAGCCATGACGCCACCGCACTCTTTTGAGGGTGACAAAGTTGAGACTCTGTCTCAAAAAAAAAAAAAAAAAAAAAAAAAAGTAGTACTTAAAAGTTCAGACACCTGCGTGAGTACTGATGCTGTTTCCACCACAAGCCCTGAACAACTTTCCTCTCCTGGAGTCAGCTGACTTGTAAGTGGAACAGAGTAAGTTACGTAGGTCTATTCTCTTCTGAAATTCCATATTTAAGTTAATATATACAAAAATATGATGAAGGACAGTTTGCCAACGTCTGTTAAAATTCAGCTGTGCAAAATACTTTTGACCTGGTAGTTATAATTCTAGGATGCTTTTTTTCCTTTTTTTTTTTTTTGAGACAGAGTCTCACTTTGTCACTCCTGGTAGAGTGCAGTGGTGTCATAGCTCACAGCAAACTACAACTCTTGGGCTCAAGCAATTCTCTTGCCTCAGCGTCCTAAGTAGCTGGGACTATAGGCTCCTGCCACAACACCTGGCTGTTGTTTTAGAGATTGGGTCTCGCTCTTGCTCAGGCTGGTCTCAAAACTGTGAGCTCAGGGCAATCCACCTGCCTCGGCCTCCCAGAGTGCTAGGACTACAGGCGTGATTACTGTGCCCAGTCAACAATTCTGATTCTGTCCAACAAATGTACTCACCAGTAAGGGAAAGAATACCTTATTTATTGCTGTGATGTTTGTAAAGTCAACCAAGATATTGGAAAAAATTTAAATGTTTGTCAATTATGACTAAAATAAATTATGATACTTTTATGTAATAGACTGCCATGTAACTGTAAAAGAGAATGAGAAAACATTTATGTAATTATATTGATAATAGTTACAGTTTTAGCTGTAACTATTTAGTTGTAAATTTAGTCCTAAAATTTAACAATTCTAAATGTTTTACATATATTAACTGTCATAAAAACTGTATAAGTTAGGGTTCTTTCTCTCATTGTACAGATAAGGAACATGAGGCACTGGGCAGCCCCTAGTGGTATATGGTATATGAGGTATACCACAGTCCCCATATACTAAAGGTGGCGGGTTCAAACCCGACCCCGGACAAACTGCAACAAAAAATAGCTAGGCGTTGTGGCAGGTGCCTGTAGTCTCGGCTTTTTGGGAGGCTGAGGCAAGAGAATCATCTAAGCCCAAGAGCTGGAAGTTGCTGTGAGCTGTGTGATGCCACGGCACTCTACCGAGGGCGATAAAGTAAGACTCTGTCTCTAAGAAAAAAAAAAAGGGAACATGAGGCAGAGAGATTAAAAGACTCATTCAAGGCCATAGCCAGCTTAGAGTGGAGGTGGGAGATGAATCCATGCAATCTACTCTAAAGGCCACCAGTTTTTTGGAGATGATGTTTAGAGAAACAAGCAAGCTTCAAAAGAGTATGTATGGTACCCTAATATTTGTTGGAAAAGGGAGAAAATATACTCATTAGCATATTACTGGAACAGTAGTCACCAGAAACTGGTAGTATTGGCTGCCCATTGGGAAGAAATGAGTTGTTTGGGAGACAGGAGATTTTTTCATTATGTTATCATTTTGTTTGTTTAACATCTGGAACTTTAAAAAACATTTTAAAATATTTGAGTGTGGGGAGGCGCCAGTGGCTTAGTGAGTAGGGTGCTGGCCCCATATATCGAGGGTGGCGGGTTCGTAATTGGCCCCGGCCAAACTGCAACAAAAAAAATAGCTGGGCATTGTGGCAGGCGCCTGTAGTCTCAGCTACTCGGGAGGCTGAGGCAAGAGAATCCCCTAAGCCCAAGAGCGGGAGGTTGCTGTGAGTTATGATGCCACAGCACTCTACTGAGGGTGACAAAGTGAGACTCTGTCTCTAAAAAAAGAAAAAAAGAAAATATTTGAGTGTATTATCTACTTTTAAAACCATTTTGGAAGAGTTTGCCCTTGACTAATAAAGTTGACCATGTACAAACCCAAAGCCCCATCAATTCCACCCATAGGCATGCCTTAGAGAAACTCTTGCACAACCATGTACAAGAATGACTGTAGGAGTTCTGGAGGTTGATTGCACAACAATGTGAATGTACTTAACACTTCTGAATTATACACCTAAAATTGGTTTATTTATTTATTTTTTTTTTTGAGACAGAGCCTCAAGCTGTCACCCTGGAGAGAGTGCCATGGCATCACAGCTCATAGCAACCTCAAATTCCTGGGCTCAAGCGAGTCTCCTGCCTCTGCCTCCCAAGTAGCTGGGACTACAGGTGCCCGCCACAACGCCCGGCCACTTTTTGGTTGCAGCTGTCGTTGTTTGGCAGGCCTGGGCTGGATTCGAACCCGCCAGCTCAGGTGTACGTGACTGGCGCCTTAGCCCGTTGAGCCACAGACGTTGAGCCCTAAAATTGGTTTAGATGGTATATTTTATGTTATGTATATTTTGCCTCAATTTCAAATATTTATATAATAAAATTACAAGAGATACTTATAGACCTTACAGTACATCATTACATTTGGCATTTATTACTGCATAATACAAATTGAGGCATGGAATGAATTGAAAGGAGCTTGAATTTTTTTTTTTTTTTTTTGAGACAGAGCTTCAAGCTGTCACCCTGGATAGAGTGCTGTGGCATCACAGCTCACAGCAGCCTCCAATTCCTGGGCTCAAGCGAGTCTCCTGCCTCCACCTCCCAAGTACCTGGGACTACAGGCACCCACCACAACACCCGGCCATTTTTTGGTTGCAGCCGTCGTTGTTGTTTGGCGGGCCCGGGCTGGATTCAAACCCACCAGCTCAGTTGTACATGGCTGGCGCCTTAGCTCGTTGAGCCACAGGCGCCGAGCCAAGGAGCTTGAATGTTAAAATCAAACTGAGTTGCGATCTTGGCTTTCCAAATGACCTTGGGCAAATTACTCTGAGAACCTCAGTTTCATTACTTGTAAAATAGTTCTTCCCCTGAAGATAATAATACAAAATAGGAGTATTATGGGAATTAAATGAAAAAATGTGTGTATAGCACTTTGTGCAGTCTCTGGCTGATGGTGAAGTCAATAAATGAGAGAATCTATTATACAGTACTGTTAGTGTGGATATAGGACTGGACATTAAATTTACAAAACTGGCCAGGCACAGTGACTCATGCCTGTAATCCTAGTACTTTGGGAAGTCAAGACAGGAGGATCACTTGAGCCCAGGAGTTCAAGGCTGTAGTGATCTATAATTGGGGGCCACTGAACTCCAGCCGATATGACAGAGGGAGATGCTGTCTATAAAGAAATAAATTTACAAAACTTGTAACATGTTGGGGAGTTTTTTTTAAATATTTTTATTTATTTATTTATTTTTGCAGTTTTTGGCTGGGCCAGGTGTGAACCTGCCACCTCCGGTATATGGGGCCGGCGCCCTACTCCTTTGAGCCACAGGTGCCGCCCCAATGTTGGGGAGTTTTAAAAAAAATTATCTTCCAAAAAAATGACTATAAGAGCAAAAACAACCTAAATAGAAACAACCTAAATGTTTGCTAACAGAAGAATACACAAATAAATCGTGGTATAATCAAACAGTGGAATATTATTTATGTTCAAAATGAATTACAGGCATACTCATCATCAATAGGGATAATCTCAAAAACAAAATATTGAGTGTAAGAAGCAAGTTACAGAAGAATAAATGAACTAAGATACCATTAATATAAAGTTCAACATCAGGCAATACAATAATTGTGAGACATATAAATGATAAAAACTTTCATAAAAGGCAAGGGAATGAACACAAAATTTAGCACAGGCGGTATTTCTGGGGAGGGGTATATAAGGAACTTCTGGGCTATGTTAAATTCTGTTAATTGAGCTGATAGCAAGTTCACTTACTGTTTTTTGTTTGTTTTTTGAGATAGAGTCTCACTATGTTGCCCTCGGTAGACTGCCATGGAGTTACAGCTCACAATAACCTTTAACTCTTGGGCTTAAGTGATTCTCGTGCCTCAGCCTCCCTAGTAGCTGGGACTACAGGCGCCCACCACAACGCCTGGGTATTTTTTGGTTGCAGTTGTCATTGTTGTTTAGTAGGCCTGGGCTGGCCTCGAACCCTCCAGCCTCAGTTTATGTGGCCAGCGCCCTACTCACTGAGCTATGGGCACCAAGCATGTTTGTTTCTTTTTGTAGAGATAGAGTCTGGCTGTTTTGCTCAGGCTGGTCTCCAACTCAAGGCCTCAAGTGATCCTCCTGCTTTGGCTTCCCAAGGAGCTGGGATTACAGATATGAGCCACTGTATCAGCCCATGGTTGTTCTTTAAACCTGTATAAATACTTGTGTATTTTCCCACCTTTTTTTTTTTTTTTTTGAGACAGAGCCTCAAGCTGTCACCCTGGATAGAGTGCCGTGGCATCACAGCTCACAGCAGCCTCCAATTCCTGGACTCAAGCGAGTCTCCTGCCTTTGCCTCCCAAGTAGCTGGGACTACAGGCGTCCGCCACAACGCCCGGCCATTTTTTGGTTGCAGCCATCATTGTTGCTTGGTGGTCTCGGGCTGGATTTGAACCCACCAGCTCAAGTGTACGTGGCTGGCGCCTTAGCCGATTGAGCCACAGGCGCCGAGCCTT
The DNA here is from genome assembly GCA_963574655.1 of Perodicticus potto. Taxonomy (NCBI): domain Eukaryota; kingdom Metazoa; phylum Chordata; class Mammalia; order Primates; family Lorisidae; genus Perodicticus; species Perodicticus potto. Next base: position 11,403 of record CAUYRH010041898.1, on the reverse strand, counting down.
CCCACACTTTTTGTAAGCAAGCTATATTCCAACGTTAAAAAAGAAAGCATCCTATATTTCAGCATTTAAAAGAAAACATGATACGCTGAAAAAATAGATGCAGAAGCCAAAGACAGCTGGATCTGCTTTGATCCTCTGCATTGCTGTCAATGAACTATTGATCTTGAGGAAGTTACGTAATCTTTCTGCACCTTAGTTTTCATGCCCATTAAGCAAGAGCTATAATCTCTGCTTAGGATATGGTGCAAGGACCATATGAAAACCTCAACTGGGAGTAGTTTTTTGCAAAATGTTCAGCATATTATTCATGTGAAGGATCCTAATATTACTAAGGGAAATACAAGGAAAATAGTCCATTAAGTCTGTAATCATCTCACGTGAGTTGAACAGTGACTAGTTCAGGTGCCATTGGTTAAACACTCTATTGAACACATAGTTCTTTGGACTTTTCCCTTAGCATTTAGCACAACTTGTAATTCTTTATTCATGTGATAATGCTGTGACTGTCTGTGTGCCCAGATCCTTTGTAAGTTCCACAGATCAGGGGCTACTCTGTTTAGTCCCTTTTGTTGCCCTAGAACTTTACATGGTAATGACGTTGGTGGAACAAATAAATAATTTTATCCAGTTATCTATACAATTTTGCTGTGCACATATAATGAGCCGGATACAATGCCAAGCACTTTGCGCTTATTGTTTCCACCTTTAATCCTCACAGCCACCCTAGGAAACTGGTATCATTATTTCCATTTTGCAGATGAGGACACTGAAGTTCTTTCTTTCTTTCTTTCTTTTTTTTTCTTTTACGCAGTGTCCTGGCGTTTGAGGATAGAACCGGCAGACGGGAAGCCGCCGGCACCGAAGACATGACGCCGAGTGGGCTGGAGCCCTTTCCCTCTACCTCCGCACATAACGGGGGAGCGGGACTACACGCCCGGGCCCGCCAAGAAAAGGAGGGTCCGCATGCCCAACCCAGAACCCCCGCCCTACCTCCTCGGTCCCTCAGCAAAGGAGACACTCACCTAGCAGCAGCCCTCGGAAAGCGACGCTGAGGTTCTCGAGAGGCAAGAGTCTAGCTCAAGGTCACCAATTAGGAAGCAGCAAAGTGAGAACACAAACCCAAGTCTGTCAGACCTAAAGGCTGCTGCTCTACCTCTTGCCCCCAGGGCCTCCTTCATCCGACCAACAACCACACACCACACCCCTCTAGGAAGAAGGATTCTTAGTGGAAAGTTTTCATTTTTCATTCTGTAGTTCTCTGTTGCTTCTACTTAGGAGCAGTGTCCACTTGGGCCAGTAAAAGGAAAGTCATGAATTTGCTTTGGCCAACAACCAACCCACTGGGTTCAAAATGACAAATCCCTGTGTCTTTGTACAAGAGATCCACATGGGCCTCTTCCAAGCATGATCTTTATGACTGTACATCCTAACCATTTGAATGTATCCTTTTAATCTTTTCCTTTTCACTGAGAGATCTGTTGAACTACATGTACCATTTAGGTAAAACATGTGGGTCACATATTGCAAAGGTAAAAACCTGGGGGTGGGGTGAATTGGAGGTTTGGGAGAGCAGGGAAACAAGAAAGAGGAGTTGTTTTTTTTTGAAGCAGGCCAGGGCAGGTTCAAACTCCTACCAGCCCTGGTGTACTGGCCCAGCGCCCTAACCACTGAACTACAGGCGCCCAGCTGAGGAGAAGGAGTTTTAAAGAATAAGAGGATCCGCATTCCAGCCCCTGAATTGCCTTTACACACAGAAAAAGCATTTGGGCTAGCTATGGTTTTTATGTTCCATTACGATAAGAATTTGGAGTTATGTGTAACACTACACTTAAAACAATTTTTATTTTTACTGCAGTAAAATAGAGCTTCAATACACTTTAATTCCATTTTTTCTTATTACAAAATTGTTATGTTGCCATTGTAGAAAATCACAAAGTACTGTTTAGCAAAAAGGAGGAAAGTTAAAATAACTTGAAATCCCACTTCCCAGAGAGAAGTCCTGTTACACCTTGTGGATGGTGTTTAGACCTTGTCCTTCAGGAATGTAGAGCGCCACTACCTTACACTGAGCTCCAGGGGGCGCCATGTCTCTCTCCATCCCTCCATCCCTCCATCCCGGATGGAGAAGCTTGCTGCTTGGTGTGTATACACACGTTTTAAAAATCTTTTTTAAGCAAAACTAGGGTCATCCCATTTATTTGTAGTAAAAAAATAAAATAATGGCTAAAAATTACCTAGGTTGCTCCTCTGTGCCATCCACTGTGCCAGGCACTGGAACACCAGAGACAAAAATCCCTGTCCTCATGGAGCTGACATACTAGCAGAGAGAGGTACCAATAGAAAGATCAATCATCAATCATTTGTCAGTTAGGGATAGACGCTAAGGAGGAAAATGAAGTGTGAAGGGAGGGAGTAGGAAATGTGGCATGTGAATGTGGCCAAGGAAGGCTTCACTGAGATGGGGTGAGGGGAGTGGAAGCAGACTTTTAAGTAAAGGCCTGAATGAAATGAGAAATAAGCATGCACATATCTGGGGAAAAGTGTTTTAGGTAGTGAGAATGGCAAGTACAAGCGCCTTGAGGCAGGAGTATGCCCTGGGTGTCTTAGAAACAGCAAGGAGGTACGTAGGTGATTAGTGCATAGTAAGCAGGAGGGTTAGAGTTGTAGGACACAGGCCAGATAGTTGTGAGAAGGGGGGGGGAGGTGGCATGTGACATAGGGCCTCAGGTCATTGTAGGACTCATATAATCTGGTATTTTTCTTTTTTTTTTGGAGATAGAATATCAAGCTGTCACCCCGGGTAGAGTGCCATGGCGTCACAACTCACAGCAACCTCAAACTCTTGGGCTTAAGCAATCCTTTTGCCCTTATTTTCCCAAGTAGCTGGTACTACAGGCACCTGTTGCAATGCCTGACTATTTTTTGGTTGTAGTTGTCATTGTTGTTTGGCAGGCGCAGGCTGGATTCGAACCCACCAGCTCCAGTGTATGTGGCTGGTGCCCTAGCCGCTGAGCTATAGGCACCAAGCCAATAATCTGACATTATTATAGATTTTAATCTGCAAACTCCAAAGGTCCAGAACTTCTGCAGTGCCTTTCCTACCAGTCTGAACCCCCACAGTCTCAGTTCCCAACCCCCAGCTCCCTTGGGCTTGCCCCATGAGAGACTTCTAGCAAGCTCTGTCTCAGGAGACTTGAGCAATGACACCAAGGCCACAGCCTTCACACCCTCACCATTTTCTACCATCCCAAGTGAGAGATAGCTTCAGCTTTGTATCTGGGGCAAATGTGAGAAATTCTAATGTGTCACCTCTTGCTATAAGAACAAGAGAGGGAGAATGAGAGAGAAACAGACTCAAAACAATGGCAGATGGAGAACTCAGGAAGCAGAGTATACAGAAATACAGAGAATGAGAGGGCGTAATCTTTGAAGGAGGTGAGGGAGGCAGTCACGTGACAACCTGGGGAAGGAGCAATCCAAGCAGAGAACCAGGCATGTCCTCCCTTCCCGCAGTTGGAGCAAACCTGCTGTGTTGGAGGAACAGCCAGGAGGCCAATGCGGCTGGTGATGAATAAGCCAGGAGATAGTGGAGGAGGCGCTGTCAGAGAGACAACAAAGAGTCAGGCTGCTCGGAGCTTTGGGGGCCACTGTGAAGCCTTGGGCTTTGAATCTGGGTAAGACAGGAGCTACCAGAGGCTTTAGACCAGAGGAGTGGAAGGATTACTCAGGCTGCTGGGTAAGGGTGGTGGAGTGAGGGGAGTAGAAGCAGAGAGACAGTGAGGAGGCTCCAGAATTTTGGGGGAGAGAACATGGTGGATTGACTGAGGGTGGTTACACTAGACACGGTGAGCAGTGGTCGGATTCTGATACATTAATATTGTGAAGGTAGAGCCAGTAAGATTTCCCGATGGGCTGGGTGCAAGATCTGATGAGTTGTATGAAGAAATTTTGTACTTTTTATCCTAAGAGAAAGAGGAAGCCACAGGAAGGTTTTAAGCAGGGGAATTGCTGTGGTTGGATTAGTGTTTTTGAAGGTCACTCTGGCTGCCTGGCGGAGAATAATCTGGAGGGGCAGGAAGTAGCAGAAGAACAGTGAGGGGTGGTGGTGCTTGGATTAGGATGGAGTAGGGCAGAGTGGGGAGACCAAAGGTGTCACAGCTATCCTTGCTTCTATCCCTCCATAGAGGCTGCTCTCAGTTTCCCCAAAGCCCTTTGCCATGGCTGTTTCTCTGCCCAGCAAACAGCAAGTCCTTCCCCTGTGATCCCATACCCTGGCCTTCCTTCTCTTTTAGCATCTACCATGCTGGGTCCTTTCTGACACCTGTGAGTTCCTTACTGCTGAAATTGTCTGTGGCTAGGCTTCCTGAGCCTGGGGCCCAGTGTGGAGTCTGGTGCAAAGAAAGTCTCAGAGAGTGTTTATTGCATGAATAAATGGAAAGAGTGTGAATAAGGGAAGAGAGCAACACCAGGATATCCAGAGCTCACCAAAGCATTACAAATCCTTTATTACCATAAAAGCAATACATGCTCTTGATTAAAAAAACATTATAGGGTGGCGCCTGTGGCTCAAAGGAGTAGGACCAGCCCCATATGCCAGAGGTGGTGGTTTAACCCAGCCCCAGCCAAAAACTGTAACAAACAAACAGCATTATATAGATATATACTTAGCCTGCCCTTCATACGTGTGGGTTCTATATCTGTGGATTCAACCATGCATCAAAAATAATTTGAAAAAAGATGGATGGCTGCATCTGTACTGAACATGTACATCCTTTCTTTTTCTTATCATGATTCCCTGAACAATATAGTGTAACACTTTCACGTAGCATGATGCACGTACCCAATTTATTGTATTGGGTATTATAAATAACCGAGAGATGGTTTAGAGTATCTGGGAGCTTATGTGTACACTTTTAAAATACAACACCATTTTATATAAGGGATTTGAGCATCCCTTAGATATGGGGGGTCCTGGAACCAATCCCCACAGATACGGAGAGACAACTGTGTATATCAGTATTAACATGATAGCACATGAAATTCCCCCAAACCTTACCTTCTGTATTCTAGAGATAAGACATCTCTAGAAGCTGAAAATAACAACTATGCAGAGTTCAGTAAATATTTGTTTTAACTATCAACTGTCTAAGAGGCAGAGATGTGAGACTGAGAGACTGAGAAAGAGACTTCCTGCCCAGCAGAGAAATAAGATGTGACACACACTATTTGGTAACTTGCTTTTTGTCTACTTACATTAAATGACAGTTTTTTCCTACTTATATCAAGACAATCTTTCAATGCTAGTACATCTAAACCATTAGGCATCAGATAAAGGCGAAATAGTATTTTACAAAATGGATCTATTTAATTGATTTAACCAACCTCTTTTATTTATTTATTTATTTTTTTGTGGAGACAGAGTCTTACTTTATTGCCCTCGGTAGAGTGCCATGGCATCACACAGCTCACAGCAACCTCCAACTCCTGAGCTTAGGCAATTCTCTTGTCTCAGCCTCTTGATTAGCAGGGCCAACCTCTTTTTATTTTTCTACCTTTTTTTTTGGAGGTAGAGTCTTACTTCATTGCTCTGGGTAGAATGCCGTGGCATCAGCATAGCTTACAGCAACCTCAGACTCTTGGGCCCGAGCAACCCTCCTGTTTCAGCCTCCCAAGTAGCTGGGATTGTGGGATTATAGGTACCCACCATAACGCCTGCCTTTTTTTTTTTTTATTTTTTATTGAGACAGAGCCTCAAGCTGTCGCCCTGGGTAGAGTGCCATGGCATCGCAGCTCACAGCAACCTCCAACTCCTGGGCTTAAGCGATTCTCTTGCCTCAGCCTCCCGAGTAGCTGGAACTACAGGCGCCTGCCACAACGCCCAGCTATTTTTTGATTGCAGCCATCATTGTTGTTTGGCAGCCCGGGCTGGATTCGAACCCGCCAGCTCAAGTGTCTGTGGCTGGCGCCTTAGCCGCTTGAGCCACAGGCACCGACCTTGCTTTTTTTTTTTTTTTCTTTTTTACCTATTTTTAGTAAAGACAGGGTCTTGCTGTTGCTCAGGCTGGTCTCCAACTCCTGAGCTCAGGTGATCTACCCACCTAGGCCTCCCAGAGTTCTAGGATTACAGGTATAACCTACCTTACCTGGCCACCAACTTCTTGTTAATGCTGGATATTTCATTCATATCCTCCTGTTCTTCTTCTTCTTCTTTTTTTTTTTTTTGAGACAGAGCCTCAAGCTGTCACCCTGGGTAGAGTGCCGTGGCATCACAGCTCACAGCAACCTCCAATTCCTGGGCTCAAGCGAGTCGCTTGCCTCTGCCTCCCAAGTAGCTGGGACCACAGGCGCCCGCCACAACACCTGGCCATTATTTGGTTGCAGCCGTCATTGTTGTTTGGCGGGCCCTGGCTGGATTCGAACCTGCCAGCTCAGGTGTACATGACTGGCGCCTTAGCCTGTCGAGCCACAGGCGCCGAGCCATTCTTCTTTTTTTTTTTTTTTGAGACATCATCTGTTACCCGGCTAGAGTGCAGTGGTGTGATTATAGCTCACAACAACCCCAAACTCCTGAGTTCCAGCAACCCCCCCACCTCAGCTTCCCAGACGGCTTGAACCCACCACCCTCGGTATATGGGGCCGACGCCCTGCCCACTGAGCCACAGGCGCCTCCCAGAAAGTGCTTTCTTTTTTTTTTTTGTGGAGTCAGAGTCTCCCTTTATCGCCCTCAGTAGAGTGCCATGGCGTCACATAGCTTACAGCAACCTCCAACTTCTGGGCTTAGGCGATTCTCTTGCCTCAGCCTCCCAAGTAGCTGGGACTACAAGGGCCCGCCACAACGCTCGGCTATTTTTGCAGTTCGGCAGAGACTGGGTTTGAATCCACCACCCTCGGTATATGGGGCCGGCGCCCTACTTGATGAGGCACAGGCGCCCCCCCCAAGACTTTTTTATTAAAAGATTTTTCTGAATATCCTTGTTGCATTTATTTTGGGCACCAGCTTTTAGGAGGGAAATTGAACGAAGTGTTTCTCCTGAACTGGTCGGGGCTGAGTTTGTTCAACCTGTTAAGAAAGAAGATTAAAGGGTGACATGAACCCTATCTAAATTGCTGAAGGGGCATACAGATGTGGAATGGAACAGACTTCTTCCGGCCATTTCCACAGGACAGGACTAGCTCAGACCGTGGAAGTCACAAGTGAGCTAATTGGCACGTGATACAAGAAGGCATTGTCCTACAGGCAGAGCTTATGGATCTTCTTGGGAAGTGGTGAGCATTCTGGCGCTGGAGGATGTAAGCAGGACACTTAGTAGGAGGTAATGTAGAAGAGACTCGTGTGAAGTGGGGGAAGATTGAATTAGATGATATTTGGGTGTCCTTTCAAATCTGGAATTGTCATTAAAGTTGGCACGGAGTTGTCATGATGTCTTAGAGTAACGGTTCTCAACCTGTGGGTCGTGATCCACAGGAACTGTATTAAAGGGTTGCGGCATTAGGAAGGCCTTAGAGGCCTTGGAATATTTTGGCAACTGATGATGGGCAGCACTTTCTAGGCAAAAAGGCTAGAGATCGAGGAAGGAAAGCAGGACGTGAGGCTAAAAGGAGAGGCTGGGCTTTACCCCAGGTGGCAAATAATTTTGGTGTGTCTGCCTAGCCCTGCTTCCATGTGAGAACTTCTTTCCCACACAGCTGCAGTGGCCATGTATTGGGTTTGTATTTAGCCTTTGGCCGTATTAGATTACTATAGGGTGGACATTTGACTCCAGCTGGATCAATCAGCTTCTCTCTCCTAAGAAATCTGGAAACTTGGCCTCCACGGTCTTTTTTTTTTTTTTTTGGCCGGGGCCGGGTTTGAACCTGCCACCTCCAGTATGTGGGTCCGGCGCCCTACTCCTTTGAGCCACAGGCGCCACCCACCTCCATGGTCTTTTTAATTAAGTACATGTGAAATGGGAAATGATAGTGACAGGCAGCCATCTTCACCTTGTACAGGTGAAGGAAGGTTGCCTGTGGAGAGAGGAGGGTAGAACAGAGATATACCTTCTTGCAGCCACCGGGGGGACCGAGTGTTTGGATTCCCCTTAGACTTTTGTGCTATCCATTACACAAATGTGTTTTTTGGGTTTCAGCCTGCAAACAGGGGGTCCTATTACTCATCACAATATGAGCTATGGTCAAGATCCTCTAAAGTACTAGGGAGTCAGCCACACCTCCCCAAGGAGCTTCAGGAATATTCAGCTGGGGAAGGAATGGCAGAAGAGGCTGAGAAGAGGCCAGTGGGTTCTGGGGCGAGCAGGATCCCTTCGTAATCATTAGCTATCAGAGATGCTATTAGAGTGATGGGTAAAGATCTGCTTCCCCCAGATGCTCCACCTCCAAACATAGCACAGATGATTCAGTAAGAAGTGCGCCAAATGCTGTTTGTTTTCCAAATAGTCTCAACCTACTTGTCAGAAAACAGGAAATATTTTCTTTTTCCTATTGAGGGAAAGTGATAGCAGGTTCACTTTCCTTGGTGTAACAAGATTAACAGGCAGGGATTACCCATACCCTATGTAGCAGGCCAAGCTTAGGTTTTGGCCCCTTTGGAAGTTCTAGACTGGGCATGTCCGGAGGACTAATGAGATAACCTTGCAGAAGACTTTTTGAAATGGAGCAGAAGAGCTTTGGGTGGGGCTTACTCTCAAACTAGAATAAGCTTGACCAAGAACAAAGTCTTAGTCATCAGCCGAAAGGAGTGAACCTTCCCATAGGCGAGTGGCTATTGTTCAAGTATTTGTTGGCTCAGCCCCCTGAATGTAAATTAATCTGGGCTGAAGACACAGAGAGGGGCCAGGTGCATTGGCTCATGCCTCTAATCCTAGCACTTTGGGCAACTAAGGAAGGACGATCATTTGAGGCCAGGAACTCAAGACCAGCCTCTACGGTGACATAGTAATACCCCATCTCTACAAGAAATAGAAAACTTAGCTGGGGAGCGGCGCCTGTGGCTCCGTCGGTAAGGTGCCGACCCCATATACCGAGGGTGGCGGATTCAAACCTGGCCCCAGCCAAACTGCAACAACAGCAAAATAGCCGGGCGTTGTGGCGGGCGCTTGTAGTCCCAGCTACTTGGGAAGCTGAGGCAAGAGAATTGCCTAAGCCCAGGAGTTAGAGGTTGAAGCTGTGAAGCCATGACACTCTACTGAGGGCGATAAAGTGAGACTCTGTCTCTTAAAAAAAAAAAAAAAGAAAGAAAACTTAGCTGGGCAGGGTGGCATGTATCTATGGTCCCAGCTGCTCAGGAGGCTGAGGCAGGAGGATTGTTTCAACCCAGGAATTTGAGGTCGCTGTGAGCTGTGATCACACCACTGTACTTTACCCGGGGTGAACAGAGGTAGACCCTGTCTTGGAAAAAAAAAAAAAGAAAAGAAAAAGAGAGAGAGGAGCATCAGTAAAAATTGAGAGCACTACTCCACTAGCCTATACACACTGGAGCCCAAGCTTTGATTGCATCACCTTCACCATGATGTAATCAGAACAGAGAGAGCCATTCTTCCCAACTCTCGGCACTCCTCTCAGCGTTGGCACTTCCAGGGCTCAGAGCTAATGGCGAGGAGAACAGCTGAGCCCAAGGTCTTGGCTATAAAACAGCAGCCATGGGTGTCACCGGGAGCAGCTTGCACCCCAGCGAGCGGAGCACAGGGAGATATCGCTAGAGGTGTTTTGTGGCAGCACAGGGGACCTGCAGGAAGCTGGGGAGCTGGTACTGGCAGGTGGCAATAACAAGGCAACACCATGGGGCTATGAAGGCTAATATGATCCTGTTTGAACTCATGCATCGGTGAGTCCTGAAGAAGTGCTAGTTTCTGCAGGACAGAGAGGGAAAGAGATTCAACGATATCACAGAAACAGTTATAGGAGTATTTCCTGTAACTGGTTCCCGGGTCTCTGGCCCTGAACTGAATCTTTTTTCTTGCAGTGTGCACGTGTGCACACACACACACACACACACAAATTAGCCACACACCCAAGGAGAGAATTGAAGCCCCTGAAGTGAGGTTACCCACCGACAATGGGACTCATGAACTGCATGTGAATACCCAAGGCATGTGATCCTTAGAAAATCCCTACCTGTGGTGTGTTCAGCTCATCCCTCCCTTGGAAAATCCAGGTTGAGTTCCTCAGGCCCACCTACCATGAGATCACAAGGGCTTTGGAATATGGTGGTGGCCTCCAAGCCCCACCCACTCTGACCCCCACCCTGCCCCCACCTCAAGGGCCTTGGTAACCCCCTCTCCCTTGAGGCACAGCCTCCTCTAACCTCGTCGTGGCAGGTGGGAAGTGGGTGACCTGCATACCTCTGCCAAAGCCATCTGGACCAAAAGCAGCCTGAGTCATGCAGCCAGGAGGAAGTGGTGGGTGGGAGCCTCAACGGGGAGGTAGCAGCTGATAGCAGCCAGCATCTGCAGAAGCGAATCTTCAGTGTAAATCTGAAGAGGAGACCTTTATCCCTGATTGCCCTGGGTCTGTAGGCGGTCAGGCCTGGTGGATGGTGTGTGCATGGGGGGGGAGGGTTGGGAGGGCAGGGAGGCCCCAGACTTCTCTTCCGGCCACAGCCCCGTGTCATCTCCTTCTGTCAGAGGCCATGGGTCCCCAAGCACAGAAAAGTTCCCTGCTTACCCAACATTTTTTAATTCATTTAAGAGCTACATGTAGAGAGAAAGGTTCAGCAGGAGAGTGCATAGACTGGGCCAAGAGAGGCCATTAGGATGGACGGAGCCCTACAAGTCACTGCTGTTCCTCATTAATAGCACTCACAAGTGATCCCTCATGCATCTACTTCTCTGCACGTCTGCACTGTTCCCCGCTTACCCTCACATGCCTGGCTGGTTCCCTCTCTGTTCTTCAGCTCAGGGTCTTCAGGGACTTGTCCAATGGGCTTACCTGCCACCATCAACCCACTGGGCAGCGCTCTTCAGGCTAGTCCAGCTCATGGGTTACTGACCAAATGTGGTCAACACTCAGGTTAGATGCCTGAGTCTGAGCTAATCTCTACCCTCATGCAAAGACCAGCTTGGACCTGTGTCTCTGAGCCGAGTATGCAGCTTTGGGTGGGACAGTTTTCGTTAAAGGTAAAGTAAGGCAGCTACTTCTTCATGAGCAGATGCTCCCTGCCAGGCCTTTGCTGAGAACTGCTGGGAGACAGAGGACCTGACCTGAAGGTCAATCTAGTTGGGAGACAGACACATTTATCAGTAATAAGAAAAAAAATTTTTTTTATAAGTGAACAGTTTATTAAGAATTAAACAAAGGTATGATGTGATATAGTACAAGCAAGACACTCAAGATAGGTATAATAGTACTACTCACACAAAAACTTAAATTTCACCTCAAAAAAAATCACAAGACAAAAGAGAAAGCAAT
>CAUYRH010041896.1:0-31958 GCA_963574655.1 Perodicticus potto | reverse complement strand
CTACAGCTTTTGTCTCAAAAAGTTCTTCTGTAACAACAAAAATTAACAAATAGGACTTAATTAAGCTGAAAAGCTTCTGCACAGCTAAGGACACAACAAGTAAAGCAAAAAGACAACCTTCAGAATGGGAAAAGATATTTGCAGGGTCTCAATCTGACAAAGGGTTGATAACTAGAATCTACAGAGAACTCAAATTAATCAACAAAAAAAGAGTAAACAATCCCATCTACCACTGGGCAAGAGATATGAACAGAACCTTCTCCGATGAAGACAGAGGAATGGCTAACAAACATTTGAAAACATGCTCATCATCCCTAATCATCAGAGAAATGCAAATCAAAACCACCCTGAGTTATCATGTAACTCTAGTGAGAGTAGCCCACATCACAAGGTCTCAAAGCTGCAGATGCTTGGGGCAGCACCTGTGGCTCAGTGGGTGGGGCGTGTTGGCCCCATATACCGAGGGTGTTGGGTTCAAACCCAGCCCTGGCCAAACTGCAACAACAACAAAATAGCCGGACGTTGTGGCTGGCGCCTGTAGTCCCAGCTACTCAGGAGGCTGAGGCAAGAAAATCGCCTAAGCCCAGGAGTTGGAGGTTGCTGTGAGCTGTGTGATGGATGCCATGGTACTCTATGGAGGGCAATAAAGTGAGACTCTGTCTACAAAAAAAGAAAAAAGCTGCAGATGCTGCTGTGGGTGTGGAGAGAAGGGAACACTTTTATACTGCTGGTGGGACTGCAAACCAATACAACTTTTTTTGGAAGGAAGTATGGAGAATCCACAAAGAACTCAAATTAGACCTCCCATTTGATCCTGCAATCCCATTACTAGGCATCTACCCAGAAGGAAAAAAATCCTTTTATCACAAGGACATTTGCGCTGGACTGTTTATTGCAGCTCAATTTACAATCGCCAAAATGTGAAAACAACCTAAATGCCCAGCAACACAGGAATGGATTAACAAGCTGTGCTATATGTATGCCATGGAATACTATTCAGCCATTAAAAAGATGGAGACTTTTCTTCTTTTGTATTAATTTAGATAGAGTTGGAACACATTTTTCTTAGTAAAGTATAAGAATGAAGAAGCAAGAATCCAATGTATTCAATCCTAATATGAAGCCAGTAGATGATTTACTACATACCTGCATAAGAGAAAAACTCAAGCCAATTCAAGGTGGGGGGCAGGGGAACAGAACAAGGGAGGAGGGATAGGGGAGGAGAGTGGGAGATAGGAAGTTATGGTGTATGGCACACCTCTTGGGGGTGGGACACAATTATCAGAGGGACTTCACCTAACAAATGCAAACAGTATAACCTAATTCTTTGTACCCTCAATGAGCCTGAAACAATAATTTTTTTTAAATAAGGAGTTTACCTCCTTTTGACGATGTGGAGCTTGTGTACATTTAATATTCTTCAATAATTCTTAAAGTACTTAGAAGCCTAGGTTGTAAAATTAGAAGCTTGGACTATATGATCTTTATGTTTAGTCCCAACAGTTTAAAGTTCTCTTCTAACATTCTGTGATTCAATGTATTAGAGTACATCACACAATTAATTCTTATCTCATTAGTATTCTTAGTATCATCGCCTTGGTTTTAATGAGCTACAATGGCTATCCTGGTGCTCTATGTATTCAGATGTTTCTGATAATTAGAAGAATTGCACAAAGAGAGTCTTTTGGGACAGTTTCAGGACCAATGGAACCAAATGATATTTCTTTGCTGCAAGCTTCTAGTGAAGGAAGCTCTGATCCTGTAACTTAAAAAAATTGAAATCCCTACTGCATGAAGAACACAAGTGAGAAGAGTTAAGTATTTTACATATACAAGTTTTCTCTCCGTAACTAGATTGTGAGACTTTTGTTGACATGTTCTCTCCTATTTCTTGCAGGGCCAAGTTCTTACTGATTGATTAGGTCTAAAACCCCTGTGACTGATCATCACTATTTTTTTTGAAGAGACAAGGTCTCTTCTTTTGCTCTGGCTGGAGTGCAGTAGCATGATCATAGCTCACAGCAACCTCAAACTCCTGGGCTCAAGTGATCCTCCTGCCTCAATCTTCTGAGTAGCTGGGACTACAGGTGCATGCCACCATGCCTGGATAATTTTTAATTTTTTTGTAGAGATGGGGTGTCACTATGTTGCTCAGGCTGGTCTCAAACTCCTGGCCTCAAGTGATTCTCCTACCTTGGCCTCCCAAATTGCTAAGATTACAGACATGAGCCTCTATGCCTGGCCAACTATTACTGTTAGAATCAATCTCTCTCTCCCTTCCTTCCATCCTCTCTCACACACAAACTTTGATCAATTTACATTACAGTGGCTTAGTCAATTAGCTGCTCAGTCAATTAGCTGCTGTGTGTACTAATTGACCTTAAAGATGGTCTGTGAATCACTTTGCATACTGTAGACTTCCAAAATATCTCTTATTAGTCTATTTGGGGCTGCTATAACAATATAGCATAGATTGGGTGGCTTAAACAACAGAAATTTATTTTCTGGAGCCTGGTAAGGTCTCTCTTCCTGGCTTGTGGGTGGCCATGATCTTCGCATATCCGCACACAACTTTTTCTCTGTGTGTGTACAGGGAGAGAGATCGCTAATGTCTCTGCCTCCTTTTCTAATAAGAAGACCAGGCCTAATAAGGACACCAGACCAGATCTATGAGATTAGGGCTCCACCCTTATGACTTCATTTAACTTTCATTACTTCCCTAAAGGTCCTACCCTCAAATACAGTCAAAATGGGGATTAGGGCTTCAACATATGAATTGAGATGGGGGACAAAGTACAGTCCATAACGATCTTTAAATTTAGTATTGGTTCTTGTGTCATTATCAAGGTACTAGGTAATCAATTAAGAAAATCACTCACTTCTGTAACTCCTTAGCTATTGAAGGGTTAAGTATATATAGCTGCATAAGAGCAGAATGACGTTATCATGTTCTTAAAGAATCATTCAAGAACATTAAGTTTAGGTCAGGTGCAGTGGCTCACACCTGTAATTCTAGTGCTCTGGGATGCCGAGGTGGGTGGATTACCTGAGTTCAGGAGTTTGAGACTAGCCTGAGCAAGAGTAAGGTCCCATCTCTAAAAAATAGGTAGGCATTGATAGGTGATTGGTTATCCTTGTCTCAGTTGGTATCACCCTTCACCCCCCTTTTGCCTTGGACTCTACCAACTACTCCTAATGAGTGATTGGTTGTCCTAGTTTCTGATATCACCCTTCTCCCCCCCCTCTTTCTGCCCTGGACTCTACCAACTACTCCTAATGGGTGATTGGTTGTCCTAGTTTCAGTTGCTATCACCCTTCTCCCCCCATCTTGGACTCTACCAACTACTCCTAATGGGTGATTGGTTGTCCTAATCTCAGTTGGTATCACCCTTCTTCTTATGCCTTGGACTCTATCAACTACTATTAATGGGTGATTAAAAAATTTTTTAAAAAGTTAGGCATTATGGTGGGTGTCTGTAGTCCCAACTACTTAAAAGGCTGAGGCTAGAGAATCACTTGATACCAAGAGTTTGAGGTTGGTGTGAGCTGTGACACCATTGCATTCAACCGAGGGTGACAAAGCAAGGCTCTGTCTCAATAAATAAATAAATAAAAAAGAAAGAACATTAAGTGTACACAGGCTCCACATTTTCACAAGGAAAAAAACATGTCTTCAGACCTCTTATGAGGTCTATAGAATAAAGACTTGTTAAATTTGGCTATTCCCAGTCGGGTGTTTAAGTCTTCATCATTTAATTCTTATTTTCTGCTCAAATTTCCTTTGTATTTCAAACTTTTTTCTAAGCACTGATTTGCTATGTTGTGACTGCTTTTCAAAGATGAAGCTTTTGTTTTCCACTTAGGTTGAAAAGGTGTTGTTTGAAGCTGTTTTGTGTGAATTTTGCTTCCTCTTTCAGAGCAAATAAGTTTTGTTTATTTATTTTCAAGGGAACTATTTCTCAGAAAAATGATTCCCTACAGGTTTGTGATGGTTTTAATACATCCATAAACAAGGCAATTTCCCCAGAACTGCCATTGTTACTTAAGAGGATTCTTTTATTTGTCTCCATTCAAACCTATACTGTATTTGAAAATAATTGATTTTTATTTTGTCTATTCAAATCTTACTATAAGCTGTATTTATTCACTTCCAAGCCCCTTGGAAAATTTGACAGTAGTTATCCATGGCTGTGGGAGACTTTATTTGGTGTTTTCCATTTCTGTTTGCACGGGACTGAGTGGCAGAGCAAAGAAGGAAAGATGTTCTACTTGGTCCCAGACTCTTCCCCAACATGAGAGCCTCTCACGTGTCTTAGCTCATTTCCAGTTCCACCATGAAGAAAAGATTCTTGAGAAGGAATCTATGCCCAACATGACTTCACTTGCCATTACGGATCGCCTGCTTTCTGGAGCAGAATGGAACTTTCTAAACCAGTGCTGCTCCAAGTTTGGTCCATTCTATATGGTGAACTATTCCTTACTGGTTCATGATAATGTAAGTTAAAAATAGAGAGTAAGCCCAGAAAGGCTTTCATAGCAATTTGACATTGCAGAGATACTCAAGCACATAATCGTTGAGCTCATCTTGAACAGGTTATAGACCTGCCTTGTTTCAGTATGGTAGCCACTGGCTGCATGTAGCTAATTAGCATTTGAAATGTGGCTAGTCTGAACTGAGATATCTGTAAATGTAAATTAGTGGATTCCAAAGGTTTAGTATGATAACAAGAATAAAAAATATCTCATTAGTAATGTTTTACATGTTGCAATGATAATATTTTTCATATATTGGACTAAACAAAATGTATTATAAAAATTGAGGTGGCTTGTTTCTTTTTGCTTTTTCCCCTTCAAACAGGAATCATTTTTTTAAGAGCAGTTTTAGGTTCACAGTAAAATTGAGAAGAAAGTACAGACAATTCCCATAAACTTGCTGCCTCACATATATACAACCTCCCCCACTGTCAATAGCCTCCACCAACGTGGTACACTTGTTACAATTGATGAGCCTGTGTTGACACATCATTATCACCCAAATTCTATAGTTCACTTAGGGTTCACCCTCGATGTTGTACATTGTGTGAGTTTGGATAAATGTACAATGACATGTACATAGTATCCACCACTGTAGCATTGTATAGAGTATTTTTACTACGCCCAATGCTGTCTTCCACCAGTTCATCTCTCCTTCCTCCCATCTTGTGGAAACCATTGATCTTTTTACTAGCTCTATAGTTTTGCCTTTTTCATAATGTTATAGAGTTAGAATAATATAGTATGTAGCCTTTTCGGATTGGCTTCACTCACTTAGTAACATGCATTAAGTTTCCGCCATGTCTTCATAGTTTGATAGCTCATTTTATTTTAGCACTGAACAATATTCCATTGTCTGGATGTGCTATCATTTATTCATCCCCTTACTGAAGGACATCTTGGTTGCTTCCAAGTTTGGGCAATTATGAATAAACCTGCTATAAACATTCATATGCAATTTTTTTTTTTTTTTTGGCTGGGGCTGGATTTGAACCCATCACCTCCAGCATATGAGGCTGGCGCCCTACTCCTTTAAGCCACAGGAGCTGCCCTCATATGCAAATTTTTGTGTGGAGATAAGTTTGTAACTCCTTTGGGTAAATACAAAGTAGTGCAATTTCTGGGTCATAAGATAAGAAGATGTTTAGTTTAGTGTTTTTTTTTTTTCCTGAGACAGAGTTTTACACTTGTAGACTTTGCTAGCGTGCCATGGTGTCCCAGCTCACACCAACCTCAAAGTCCTGGGCTCAAGTGATTATCTTGCCTCAGCCTCCCAAGTAGCTGGGACTACAGGCTCCTGCCACAACGCCTGGCTGTTTTTAGTAGAGATGGGGTCTCGCTCTTGCTCAGGTTGGTCTTGAGAACTCCTGAGCTCAAGCAATCCACCTGCGTTGGCCTCCCAGAGTGCTAGGATTACAGGTGTGAGCCACTGTGCCCCATCCTAGAAGCTGTTCAGTTTTGTAAGACACTGCCAAATTGCTTTTCAAAGTGGCAGACTCATTTTGCATTCCCACTAGCAGTACATGATAGTTCTTGTTGCTCTCCATCCTCACCAGCATTTGGTGTTGTGGATGAGTTAACTTTTGGCCGTTCCAAGGGTATGTAGCGGTATCTCATTATTGTTTTAGTCTGCAATTCCCTAATAACATATGATGTTGAGCATTTTTTCATACGCTTACTTGCTACCTATAAATCTTTGGTGAGGTGTTCATTCGTGTCTTTTGCCCATTTTAAAATTAGGTTGTTTGTTGTCTTATGGTTGAGTTTTAAAAGTTCTTTATATAATTTTGATAAATACTTCATCAGATAACTCTTATGCAAATATTTTCTCCAAATCTGTGACTTATCTTTTTATTCTCTTGACAGTGTCTTTAGCACAGAGCAGAAACATTTAATTTTAATGAAATCCACATTATCAACTATTTCAGGGATCATATTTTTGGTGTTATCACCTAAAAAGTCATTGTCATTTAGAAGCTTGTCTAGATTTTCTCTTATGTTATCTTCTAGGAGTTTTATAATTTTGAATTTTGTACTTTGGTTTATGATCTATTTCAAGTTAATTTCATGAAAGGTGTGAGGGATGTGTCCAGATTTGTGGTTTTACATGTGATATGCACTTGTTCTGGCACCATTTGTTGAAAAGAATGTCTTTGCTCCAGTGCATTCAGTACCTTTGTTACTTTGTCAAAGATCAGGTGACTTTATTTATGTGAATTTTTTTCTGGGCTCTCTATTCTGTTTCATTGATCTGTTTGTCTATTCTTTTGGCAATACTGCACTGTCTTGATTACTGTAGCTTTATAGTATGTCTTGAAGCTGGGTAGGGTTGGTTTACTGATTTTGTTGTCCTTCAAAATTGTGTTGGCTATTCCAGGATTCTTGCTTCTCCATATACACTTTAGAATCGGTTTTTTAATATCCACAAAATAACTTTCTGAGATCTTCATTGGGATTGGGTTGAATCTATAGATCAAGTTGGGGAGAACTGACATCTTGATAATATTGAGTCATCCCCTTTTCCTTTTTTTTTTTGAGACAGAGCCTCAAGCTATCACCCTGGATAGAGTGCCGTGGCATCACAGCTCACAGCAACCTCCAATTCCTGGGCTCAAGCGAGTCTCCTGCCTCTGCCTCCCAAGTAGCTGGGACCACAGGCGCCCACCACAATGCTTGGCCATTTTTTTGTTTGCAGCCACCATTGTTGTTTGGGCTGGATTCGAACCCGCCAGCTCAGGTGTATGTGGCTGGCATCTTAGCCCGTTGAGCCACAGGCACCGAGCCCCCTTTTACTTTTTTAATGTGGCTACTAGAAAATTAAAAATTCTATATGTGGCTCAACTTACATTTCAAGTGAACAGTTTGGATATAGATCACATTGGGTGTTATTTACCAGTAGTTTGAGAAGCGCTGCTCTCTACATCCTTGTGCCATGACCTTGTCTTGTGAAGTAAAGAAAGGACTGGTCACTTCAGGCAGTTTTTCTTGTTTTTAACTATTACCTACTCTAAATACTTTCTAAGTTCGTAGTTCCCTCTCAGGGTTTGTCCCCAAGTCACATATTCTAGCTGAGTAAGCATGTTCCATTGAAGTCTCATTTGCATAAGTTGGGTGTTAATTACCTACCCTAAAGGATACTCTGTGTGTGTATATGTGATTGTGTGTATTGTCCAAAACATTTATCCCTCAGCCCCCACTGCGCTGGGGCCCTATTTGAAACTGTGGACACCTTTCATATGTGACCACTATTTCCCGAGCTCAGCTTGTGTGATTAGTTCATCATCATGTCTGGATTCACCATACTGATGGGCAAATCCACCCCCTCCTCGTAAACTGAACCCAGCGTAGTCTTCTCTGTGAAGCTGCTCCACCTCCCACCATAAGCTGGACCCTCTCCTGACTTCCCGTAGAAACTTCTCCTTTTCCTATATCTGAACATTTACCTGGTCATATTGTAACTGTGGTCCAGTAGGCATTTCTTACTTGAAGCTTCTAGAGAACAGAGTTTTTTTTCTTTATTCCTCTTCATGAGGATAGTATCTAGGCAACTAGATACATAATGTAACACTTTCCAATGTTCCTCAAATTGGAGCTGCAGTGAGTTTTAAAAGTTTAGCAGCATATTTTGGGTGGCCAGTATCAGTCATGAATTCAACAGGTACTTTTTTTGTTACTTCCTTTGCAAAATGCTGTTCTGGGTAATTTAGTGAGGCTATGGTGCCTTCTCTCTAAAGAAGGCTCATCAGCTTTCTTTTTCTGTCACTCACTCTCTGAATCTTTTTCTTATGTGTGAAGAAGTTCTTGTTTAATGAATCTTGGTGGTAGGATGGGTCCATCTTCCCCTAGGAAAAGTTAAAATTATTGCTCCTCATTTTTCTAGCTTCTCTTGCAGCTAGGGCATGGGGATTGACTGAGGTTCAACAACTCAGACACACTCCTCCCACGTTCAACTTGGGAGCAGTGGCTCAAAGAAGCAAGCACTGCAGGGAATTCTCAGCTTCCCAAGGAGCAGTGTGGGTGGTGCAATGTCAGTATTTGGCACTCGAGGATGGTAGCAGTGGAATCCCCTCTGGTTTGTGGAGGGATTTGAGGTATTGTTTTGACCGAGTTCTCCAGACCTCCTGGCATTTCTGTGAGCCATCCAATATCCTTTTGATAAATTCCTTTTAAGTATAAATCAGTCAGAGTTGGTTTCTGTTGCTGACAACCAAATAAACTGACGATTCAGAATAATAAGAAATAAATACACGAAAAGCAAAGTGACAATTCAACACACCAGTATAGAAAATGTCACAAAAGTGACAGATTCACTGCAAAATGAACCATGTGGGAAATACACTATTATTGGAGAGGTAATGGTCTCTGCAAGTTGCTTCAATAACTTGAGAGGCTCGGCAGAGGAGGTGGGCCTTACCTCAGGCTTGGAGAGTGGGCTGAGTGCATAGATAGACTCGCTGCTGTGAAAAATACTAAAGAAGTACAAGACGTGCATCCAGTCATGAAACAGATTCAAACCTAAAAGTTCTACAGAAAACATCAAAATAGAAAAGGCCAGTATTTACCTGGATGTAGCAAGTAACAAGTATCAATAAGGATATCCCATTAAATTTGAAATTTAGATAATGCATAATTAAAGGTATGTCTCTAATATGTGTTTTATAATTTTTATAATTTATTACATGATTTGGAATTTATAATGAAAAAATTCGTAGCGTAAGTGTATGCTTATTTTATCTGATAACCCTACCTAAAAGGGAATAGAGAACTTGGTCAGAAGAATACAACTATAACTTGGATATGAACCCTCACGTTAATCTGAAATAAAACAACAACAACAAGAGGTTAGAATTACCAATCGAAGATTTGTAAGAGTAGTGAGTTTGAACTTGGCTTTCAAGGAGGTTTGTGACATTGGGGAGGGGGAATGATGATGAAAGAAATAAAGAAGGAAACAAATTAATCAAACTTCTAATATTTTCTGGATGCTCTACTAGGCATTTTAATGAATGTTAACTCATTCCAACCTCAGAACAATACTGTGGGAGTAGGTATAATTAACCTTTCCCTTTTTTATACAAGTTAAGAAACTAAGACTCAGAAATTCAATAACTTCTCTGAGGCTGCATGACTAGTGAAGGGGAGAAGCCAGATTCCTACTGGTGGGGAGGTCTTCCTCAAAGCTCATGATTGTCAGCAGAAGTAAGTATGTGAAGAATAACAGCTTTTCTTGTGTTCAATGAGGGTTTCTCTTATGTGTTGGGTACACAAGCAATGTTAGCTCCAAAAGCCAAGACATGTTTGGGTTTGATTCAGTGTGTATGAATAGGAAAATTATTTTGGATGAGAGAGGTACAGTTTGGTATATAATGGGTAAGTGGGAAGAATATAGGGGCAGGGAAATGGATTAGAAGTAATTCAGTAATTTCTCTTTGAGCTGTGGGTTTGGTCTGGGGTGGGAATTTGGAAAGAGTAGGGAAGGGGCATGAACACCTGAAAAAATCCCAATCTTGATAATGGGACGTGTAAGAGAGGCATTGAAGGAGAAAGAGCAATGAACTTACTTTTATACACATTATTATTTATTGGACTCCTCAGGGAAAATATACTAAAATAACTGGCAATGTGAACCCAAAGACATTCTGGAAGACATCTGTTATTAGCTGGAAATTGGAAATATATAAGGGGAGTATACCCTGGGGGAATAGTGGGAAGATGAAAGAGAGGAAGGCCAAGGTACAGATCTTAGAGAAGGAAGTGGTGGGAGTGAAGAAAGTAGGTTGAGGGGGAGTGGAGGGAGGTAAAGGAAACAGGCCAGTGACCTGTGGGGCAGAGAGGAGCAGGAAGATGAGGTTAGGCCTATCACAGGGGTCAAACTCAGTAACTAGGCTTCATTCATCTGTGTTGGCTAACCAGTCATAAGTAGTGGCTATTCCAGTTCTATACAAAGTCAGTTTCCTATTCTGTAGTGTGGCATTAGTTTAATTGGAAGACAAATACCAGGGTGCCAAAAAAAAATGTTTGCACAATTTAAGAGGTCTTGTCGGAAGTAAAATTGATCATTTCCCCAAAGCATACAAATTTGTGGTAAAATGGATGTGCGTATCACGTCTAAGTAACCATAATGGTAATGGTAATGGTTCCTTCAACTCAACTTCAAAAAACAATACATAAGTAATCTCCCCTAAAATGCGAATACGTTTTTTGCCACCCTGTGTATATTTGAAAGATTTTAGGCATCAGTCTAGAACTCTGACCCGAACGCTCAGCTTCAGTGTGTCGTTGTTTTAAAACAAAATGAAATAGTAGTCTGGTTTCAGAGTTTTCACAGCCATTCTGTGCCTTAACAATGATGCAGTGTGCTGTGTGCCCTGACTTGCACAGTGGGCCCTAAATGATTTTTGGTCATGGTCTTTTTTTCCCTGCACTGAATTCCAGAGTGACTGTCTGTTTTAGTTAAGAGTGTTATGGTTATCTTTAGATAAAATCAGAGAAAATAAAACAAGTAAACCATTTACATGCCCTAAGTAAATGGAAAATGTTCTAAAACCACAGGCTTCTTTCCTGAAGATCTCTGCCAAATTCTTGGGCTAATCTTCTAAATATTTTGATTCAGTGTTTTCTATTGGATCCTGTTGCCTCATGATTGGTATGTTAAAAATTCCAGATGTGGAATTTGTTCCTCAATATATTATTCAACAAAGCTGTTACTCTGGTTTGCCAAAATGTCTTAAAGGTGGTGGGCAACAATGGCTTAAAGATTTAATGTATTTGAATACTGCCTTGTCAATCAGAAAATATGCTGCATTCTTTTGTTGGACAATTGAAATGTGTTAAGTGTGTTTGGGCAGTGAAACTCAGTTGAACAGCTGGATGGACAGTAAGGCTGAGGGTCATGTGTGAGCCTGTAACTTTTAGATTAGAAGAGGAGGGAGCCCTCATATGCGCATACGTGCCTTTCATCATTTAGGACATCCAGTTTTCCTGCTTCTGAACTGGCTGCCAAGAGGAGGATGGGATGGATGCTTTTAGCATTTACCCAGCTTAATGCAATTTAGGAAAGTTGCCTCCTGCTTTGTAATGAGGAGTTTCCCCTACCTTCTGAGTTCACGACTACAGAGGACTTAATCATGATTCTGGGCTAGAACAAAGGCTTGACTTGCAATTCCTCTTAGCCCACTTAGCTGCTGAGTGTTCTTTCTGAGGGCCTTCTCTTTCTGGTGTCAAACTTCTGTTTTCAGAGCAGAATCTTCTGATGTCCCATACACGGGCTCTTCTTGTTTCTATTTCTCATTTTTAGCTCTCAATAGCCCAGGCCTTTGGGAAGTTCCAGACATGTCAGGGTGGCAATTTAGATTGAGAAAGAACACCAGGGCTCGGCGCCTGTGGCTCAACGGGCTAAGGTGCCAGCCACGTACACCTGAGCTGGCGGGTTCGAATCCAGTCCTGGCCCGCCAAACAACAATGATGGCTGTAACCAAAAAATGGCCGGGCTTTGTGGCAGGTACCTGTAGTCCCAGCTATTTGGGAGGCGGAGGCAAGAGACTCGCTTGATCCCAGGAATTGGAGGTTGCTGCGAGCTGTGATGCCACAGCACTCTATCCAGGGTGACAGCTTGAGGCTCTGTCCCCAAAAAAAAAAAAAAAAAAAAAAAAAAAAACACCGGGACCTAAAGGCTAGTTTCAATATCCTTCTTTGGCTGTCTGTTTGAACGTGGCTGCCATGACCCTCAATGAAAAATTTGATTAGCTGATTCATCATGGCTCACAGACTGGTGGGCCTCTGAGATATACCTGGCTCTCCTCCGGGGTCCCAGGCTCATGGAGGTATCTCTCCATACCAAACCCTGCCCTGGACCCAGTATTGTCTGGGGCTCCCTGCTTTTGTGGTGGAAGCTTAAGTATCCTGAAGAAATGAGGAACCCCTGTGTCTTAGTTTGTGTTATGAACTGAATGTTTCTATCTCCCCCAAATTCCTATATTGGAATTCTCAGCCCCAAGGTGATAGTATTAGGAATTGGAGCTTTAGGGCTGACTACATCATGGGAGGGTAGCCTTCATGAATGGGATTACTACCTTTACAAGAAAAATGATTCACTAGAAAAAATGATTTTTTTCTCTTGGCCATGTAAGGGTGTAATGAGAAGGTGGCCATCTACAAAACCAAAAAGTAGCCCCACACCAGACACTAGATCTGCTGGCATCTTGATCGTAGACTTCCCGGTCCCCGGAAGTGTGAGAAATAAATGTCTATTGTTTAAGTCACAGTCTAGAGCAGTGGTTCTCAAACTTCCTAATGCTGCCATGTATTTTCATGGTTACAAAGGGGTCGTGACCCATAGGTTGAGAACCTCTGGTCTACAGTATTCTGTTATAGCTGCCCAAACTGACCAAGACAGTTAATCAATTTGGGACGTTATCTTAGGAAACAGCAGCAGGGGAGGGGGAAGAAAAACAGGGAAGGGAAGGCAGCCAATCAAGGGTACACTACCAAGCAGGTTACTACTGTAGGCAACTGGGATCAGTCCCATTGGGACCCTGGGGAGACAGTGTGGAAAAGGCCTCAGAGTTACCCAAGCATGGAAACTGGGGTAGTAGGCCTCCAGCTCTCCCCACTCAACTGCTGAGGGGGTTTATCTCCCTGGAACATTTGTTTCACTCAATTTCATGATAAATACCACAGACGAGAGACACCTGCTGGTTTAAATGAAAACACTGGCACATTTAGGAGAATCAGTGCCCATTTTGGTTCTTGGCTGCTTTTCCTCATTCTGTCTTTTGGGGAAGACTTTAAGTTAAAAAGCCCAAGTCCTCCTGGCTAGTAGAAGAGCCTGAAAAGAGCTGTAACTATCTTTTTCCCAGGGATCGTTCTAACTTCTCCCTATTTTTCCATTCATCTGGTACATGGTACCCAAATAAGCCTTTCCAAAACGCTGCTGTTCTGTGCTGCGCATGTGCTCAACCTGTCTCCTAAGCATTCTTCCCATAATTTGATTCCAGCCCATTTGCCATGTTTGTCTCCTATCTGCACTCTATTCTTCATCCAAATGAGATTATCCTGGGACAGCTTTGAGGTTTCTCTCTTCTGGACCTCTACTCCTATTGTTTCTTCCTCCTTGAATACTCTTCATGAGCCCTATTCTTACTTTATTTGGTTTCTTGGTTTTTTCACATCCCACAGAGTCTTTAAAGCCCCACCCAGAGCTCTCTCTTTCATAAAGCCCTTTTCTTGACCTTTTAATTCTCTGAGACACTTTTACTACTGTCTTCTATTATCGTTTCTGGTATGTGTGTTCTCTGTCCTGTTAGATTTTAAATGTCTTGGGGGCAAGGAGCATGTTTTATTCATCTCTGCATTCATCCAGTTAATTTAACAAAGATTCATTGAGTGCCAGACACTGCACTCAGCACTGGGGCTCCAAAGATAAATGAGACATGGCCCTCGCTCTCAAGGGAGCTCACAGGCCAGGTATAGGGGAGTGATTGGTGTAAATAAGTGTGTCTGTGTGTGTGTGCATGTGCACGCATGGGGATGAACGTGTGTGTCTATCTCAGCGCTTCCAATGTTAGCAAGTGTTCAAAGGTCGTGGGCACACAAAATGAGTGTGTGTACAGGGAGCACATTTGTCATCAGTTTAATTCCCGCAAATGCTCAAAAATTAGTTTGGAATGACTGTTTGGGGAGAGAAAATGAACATACATATGGTAGTCTCCCTTATTCATGGGGTGAATGTTCCAAAGACCCTCGATGGATGCTGATCATACTGAACTCTATAGATACTAGGTTTTTTCCTACGTATATGTACTTAGGACAAAGTTTGATTTATAAATTAGGCACAGTTAAGAAATTAACAGCAATAGCTAACAATAAAATGGAACAGTTATAACAATATGTTGTAATGAAAGTCCTGTGAATATGGTCTTACCTTCTCTTCCAATATCTTATTGCCTGTAATATTTTCCAACCACAATTGACTGTGGGTAACTGAAATCACAGAAAGTGAAATAGCAGTAAGATGGGACTACTGTAATTGGATTAGGGTGGGACCCACTTCTGTGCAACTCTCTTAGAAGTGGTGAAACTATCTAGGAAAGGGCAGATAAGCAATTTATAGTTATATGAGCTCAGGTTAACTGCTTGCTTACTTCCTTATGTATAAAATAGATAATGTCCAACTAATAGCATGATTGTGGAATTAAATGAGATAATGCTCCTATAATGCCTTGCATATGTTTGAAATTTATTAGATACTTGGTAACTAACAAGTTTTTTCTTACCACCTCTGCTTTTAAAAAAGAAAGATTGTTACTAGAACAATCAAGGTAGAGAGGGTTTTGGTCCTCTCTTTACACCTTTCTCTACCTAATTGAAAAAATTTTAGCTTATATTTCTTTTTAATTATTTTTTAATTCCATACCCACTTCAACCATAGTTTTAGGGTATTGTTGGACTATGTGGTGAGAAGAGGGAAGAGCTGGCCTTCATTTCAGGCATCTAAAGGAAGACCTTATATAGAGTAGGGATTGCTTTTAGAAATTAGATCTCCTTTCCACTAGACTTTATGAATTATTAAAGCTTAAATAGCCCTTATGGTATTTCTATTTTTAGATCACTTTTCATTTATTTTTAGATGACTCAATGAAAAGATGCTGGGGCTAAAGAGGTTGGCAGAGGCCAGAGTCTATGGAGCCTTGTGGGCCATGGAAAAGCATTGGTTTTTATGGGAGACCCTTGAAGGATTTTAAGCATACCAATATGATCAGATTCGCATTTTGAGAATGCTGATTTGGCTGTAATAAGGAGAACAAATTGGACGAAAGAGAGCAGTGAGGGTAGACCAGGTGAACTGATGGAAGCTATGCTTCAAGCCTTGGCTGTATGAATGGAGAGAAAGGAGTGGAGTCCAGAGAGATTTAAGAAGTTAATTTAATAGCACCAAGTGATGGATTGACTATGAGAGATGGGGACTGACTTGTAATCATCTATCTTTATTCAGTAAATCCCTGAGATCCATTTACATGCTGGTGACTGACCATTCCAGAGATCACCTCAACCTCAGAGGTTGATGAGGGGCCCAAGAGAGCACTAGGCTGAGTGTGAGAAGGACACTTCTTTCTTTCTCTGCAGCTGAATTTTGTCAAGTACATTTGCACTTTTAACTTTGTGTGTGTGTGTTAATAATTACCTAGATTTTCATAATAACCTTGTGAACTTTTAAGATTTTCTTCCCAGTGGCCAGATGAGGATACTGAGACCCGGGAAATTAGGAAGTTTGTCTAGAATTACTAATTGTTGGCAAAATTAGAGGCCTTACATCTCCTAATTCTTTACCTGATCCCTTTCTATTAGTTCTTTCTATCTTATATTGCATATTTATGTGCCTTTGTATTTTTTTTTTATCCCCCTGACATTCCATTATTTTTAAGTATTCTATCCAGGAAGGCAAGGGGAGGCAGTGTAATTCCCTTTAGGCACTTCTGATATTTGGTTTGAAGCTACAGGCTCATTTGAAGCTTGAGCTTTCTTTGTGATTATTCTTGCCACTCCTGACCTAATTACCAAGAATAAATAGTAATTTGGGCAAATTCCAAGTGTTTATATAGGAAAAATGTAAGCAGACATAGAGGTCACGAAAGACTGGCCTGATTAGGAAGAAGTCTATTATTATGATGTTTTTCAACTTTTATGTCCAAAACCAAGAAGTCACCATTTTACAAGGGGTCTTGGTTCTAAAATAATTGTATAAATGGTGGTTAGTACTGAGGCTGCTCATTTTTAAACCTTATGTAATATGTTCTATTCTTCAAAAGAGATTCAGCTGAAAAGGAAAATCCAGCCCAATGAATAGCTCTTATTTGAGGGCCATCTTTCCTTCCTGCTTAACTGGGCCGGACAGTTATGCAGAAGATTATTTGGTCTCCATTCAACAAACAAATATTCTCACACCATGTTCCCACTCCTTACTTTTTCTCTTCTGGAGCAGTCCGGTTTTCTAAATCAAGGATACTGCTTCAGAAAGTCCAGAGTAGAGAAACAGAAAGGAAATCTCAAATGTTCCATAGACTTAAAAGCCTGAAAAGGCCAAAAAACCTCTTTGGCTAGTGTCTCACTATCTATTGCTGTGTAACAACCCCACAACTTAGTGCTCTAGAACAATAGCAAGTGTATTACATCTCATGATTCTGTGGGTCAGTGCTCCCCTGATCACTTCTTCTGTTCCATGTGTTGTTGACTGGGTCATTTAGCAATGTGCAGTTAATGGCTCATCTGGCCTGGAAGATTTAATATGGCATCAACCACATGTATAATACTCTGGTGGGATGGCTGGAAGGCCATCTGTGCAGTCTCAGTCTCCAGCAGATCTTTCAGTAGCATAATTGAACTTCTTGCATGGTGGTTCAGGGTTCCAAGAGATCAAATTAAGTGGCTGGTTTTCTTAAAGGCTGGGCTGGAACTGGCATAGCATCGCTTCTGCCATCCTCTGCTAGTCAAAGGAGTCTAGTGTATTCAAGAACAAGGGAAACAGACCCCACCTCTCAATGGGAGATGTGTCAAAGAATTTGTAGCCATTTTTAATTCACTACAATTTAAAATTTATAATTCTTTCATTTCTTCAGTCCTGACACTAAGTTTGAATACATTTTAATCCAGGTGCTGGTGCTGTTCTTACACTTCTAATTTTCCTTGGTCTTCCCTGTACAGAGTTTGGACTCATTGATAAAATATGCTTTCTCTTATTACCAGCCTTCACTGCCCATCTGCTCAGGGATCCTGACCCTCTGGGCATATCCTTCTCTTTTGGATGTTCTTGATGCATCCTTGAAGTATCCATCCTTTAGCAGGCTCCTGAGCTACTAGAAGAGGGTAATGTATTTTTAAGAAAATTAATCCCAGTAACATCTATTACATGCATATTAGTGAATCTCTCCTTGGTAGGTTTTCAGCCTGTGTGACAAAATCAAAATGAATCCAGGAAGTGTGTTGGGTGAATCATATTTGGTCACAAAGTTCCATCCATACTGATCTTACTTCTTCAAACATGCCAGGCTGTTTCCCACTCCAAGAACTTTGTGCATATCTTTTACCCTGCCTGGAACAACTTGCCTTCCCCACTTCTGGGCCAACATCCATTTTACCTAAGGATTGCAGCTTGGATAACATTCATCCACGGACGCCTATACTTAGTCTTTTGTCTAAATTAACCTCTTCATTTTTGACCTACTAGCCCCTGTTCTTTTCCTTCTTAGTACACATCAGAATTTGTAATTAGGTATTTGTTTTCATGTATATTTCTTTGTCATTTGCCTCTCCCATGATATGTAAGCTTCTTGAGGGTAGAGATCATCTGTCATATTCAATGCTACATGGGTGCAACAAATATTTGTTAAATGAATGAATGTGTGTGTGTATGGAAAGTATCCTATGGACAGGCTGTCCTACCTCAAAGTGTGCCCCTGGAGTTAGCTCCAAGATCTGTTTCTGCTTTTTGTAGCAGTTCTCCTGTCTCCATTACTGTAAACACTCAAAGCCATTTTTTTAGAGGTAGTCTCATGGTGGTGGAAGTAGATTGTGTCACCCTGGAAGAAGAGGTCACTTTGGCTGATGCCAGCCTGGAATTGACCTCTTATTCTGAACACACTCTCTCAGAATTGTTGAAGATGAAATTGGAGGAAAGACAGAAAAGAAGGTGGAATCCAAACTGTGTTTTTCTCTTTTCATAGAATCAGCATTTTCTTCTGAGCCTGTGTTCTTCAGGTCAATGAGTACATTGCCCAGCTTCTTTTACAGTTAGGTGTACTCATGTGTCTATATTTTGGCCAAATGGGATGCAAGAAGAAGTAATATATAACTCTTTTTTAAACCATCCCTTTGTCTATCCCTTTTCATATAATCCAGATGCTGCCATCTTAGACCATAAAGACAAGGAGCAGTGAGTTGGAAGGAATTTTCATTGCTGAGGACCATATTAGCTTTGGTCTACGTATTTCCAGGAGTGTAAAATGAAGTTCTACCTCTTAAAAGTGTTTTTCTTAATTTTTCTTGACATTGGCCTGGGCAAAGAATTTATGACTAAGACCCCAAAAGTAAATACAATAAAACAAAAATAAATAAATTGGACTTAATTAAACTAAAAAGTTTCTGCACAGCAAAAGAAATAACAAAGTAAATAGACAACCTACAGAGTGGGAGAAAATATTCCTGAACTATACGTACAACAAAAGACTAATATCCAGAATCTATAAGGAACTCAAAGAAACCAGCAAGAAAAAGACAAATAACCTCACTAGGAATTGGGCAAAAGACATAAACTTTTTTTTTTTTTTGAGACAGAGCCTCAAGCTGTCGCCCTGGGTGAGTGCCATGGTGTCACACAGCTCACAGCAACCTCCGACTCCTGGGCTTAAGCGATTCTCTTGCCTCAGCCTCCCAAGTAGCCGGGACTACGGGCACTCACCACAATGCCCGGCTAGTTTTTGTTGTTGTTGTAGTTGTCATTGTTGTTTGGGAGGCCTGGGCTGGGTTCAAACACACTGCCCCAGTGTATGTGGCCAGCGCCCTAGTGGCTGAGCTACAGGTGCCGAGCCAACATAAACATTTTTAAAAAGAAAAGATACAAACATCCAACACACATATGAAAAATGCTCAACATCACTAATCATCAAGGAAATGCAAATTAAAGCCATAATAAGGGTCTCTCTCACCTTTTCTCCTTCATGAGAGGGACCCACTTCCAAATCTCTTTGGAAGTGCTCTAAACTTTCTCTTTGTTCTTCCTAAATAAAATCTTTTTTTTTTTTAATCCTGAAAAAAAACAACAGCATAATAAGGTACCACCTTATCTCTGTCAGAATGGCCATTACTAAAAAAGTCAAAAAACAGTAGATGTCGGTACAGATTCAGTGAAACAGAAGCACTTATTCACTGTTTGTGAGAATATAAATTAGTACAAGCTCTATGGAAAACTGTATGGGGATTCCTCAAAGAACTAAAGGTAGACCTATTATTAGATTCAGCAATCCCACTCCTGGCTGTCTTCCTGCAGGAAAAGAAGTCCTTATATCCATAAGGCACCTGTGCTTGTATGTTTATTCCACAGTTCATAATTGCAAAGATATGGAATCAACCTAAGTGCCCATCAACTGATGAGAAGATAAAGAACAAGTGATATTTATACCTACATCTATATCTATATGCCATGTGACACTACTTAGCCATAAAAAAGAATGAAATTGTGTATTTCATTGGATAGAACTGGAGGCCATAATCCTAAGTGAAGTATCTCAGGAATGGAGAAACAAATACCACATGTACTGACTGATAAGTGGGAGCTGAATCCAGTTATAAGTCACACCATGGTTACATAGAATGGTATAAGGGACTTTGGAGATTGGAAGAGGGGAGGATTAGAGGAGGCTAAGGGATCAAAGAATTACCTACTGGGTACAATGTATACTATATGGGTGACAGATACACTAAAGGCCCTGACTTGACCACTATATAATTCATCCATGTAACAAAAAACCACTTCTACCCCTTAAACCTACCAAAATAAAAAAAGTTTTTCTTCATAAGTTTTCTGTCCATCTCTGGCAAAGTTAATCTTACAATGAACACAAAATTACTTTTGGTGTTAGGTTACGTGAGATTGGTTCCCGGGAGTGTCAGAAAAACAAAGGATAAGATAATACCAATGATAGGACAGAACAGTATCACTGATCGTGGGCTCCATGATATTCCTTAAAGTATTTTCAAAGGTGAGTTTTTTATAGGGGAAAATGAGTCTTCATTTCAGGCTCTCCTTTCTGGACTGTTACAAAGGATTTGGAAAATTATTCTACTCCTAGAGGGCTTTCTGCTTTCACCAGCAACTTCTGCTATATCTTAAAGCACAAATTGATTTCTTTATTACTGTTAGAAAGTTCACCTGCCAGATTATACTGATTTCTTGAAGTCATTTTGAACAAAGGAAAGGTCACATTGTTTTTTAGTAAAGACATGTTTTTCCTCCTGTATCGCTTGCCTGACTTTCTTTTTTCAGCCTTTCTTTTGTGATAAATGTCTTAAATAAGACATTTCCCCAGATATTTAAAGCAATAATACTTAACCTTTGTACAACCCTTTCATCTCCAGAGTCTTCTACAATGAGTGGGTCCTCTAGTCAGAAAACTTCCTCCAAAGGCAGTTGGTGCTACAAGTAAGAATATGGAGAGTTTTAAGTTCAGAAACTATTAGATACAATTGTGAAAGTAGCAAAAAAAAAAAAAAAAGACATTATCAAGAGACTGGGTTGTGCAAGCTGCTGTGCTTAAAGCTAATGCAAAGAATTTGGACCCTGGAGTATCCTGTCTAGTAGGGTCTCACATGCATAGACCCGTGAGCACTGGGCATAGAAGGTGACGTCTCTATCTTCCATTTACCGTGCCCTCCTTTCCCTGCCCTTCTCCTTTTCTTAATCCCATCTTTACAAATATTTTCCCTTTGATTTAAAGAGATGCTTTCTTCCATGGTCTGAGATTAGATTTCCCTAGAAGTAGACCCTGAGACAAGGACTTGACGACTGCAAGGAGTGTATTTGAGAAGTGATATGGTTAGAGCTAGTAGGGAACGGGGCAAGGAAGACCAAGAAAGGAAAGAAACGAGCAGATATCAGTGTGGGCAGCTGGGGCTCAATCCCACTAGGGACATTTGGGAGACAGTGAAGAACATGACTCAGGGTTCTCTCACCTGAGGGATCAGGGAGCTGGGTTATTTACTGCAAATAAAGGGAAATAAGTGTGTTGGAGGGCAACTGTTTCTTAAAACAATCAAGATAGAACTATTTGATTTATTGAACTATGTACATGTATAACTAATACAAAATAGACAATCTGTAGGGATTACTATCAACCCTTTCAACCCTTTCTGATATTTTTCTGCCACCCGCATACGCCCCAGTTCTTATTTACTTCGGGCAGGAAAGAGGTTGGTGGATTACTTGTAATTATCCTACAGTTTTAAAAGGGAAAAACATAAATATGAACTCACCTGATGATTTTATGATCTATTTTAGGTTACATAAAATCATTAGTTGCTTTTGTTTATATACAAAACAACTCCCATTATGTCAGATGAGGTCCAACGTAGGATCAGAAAGAGTTAAGAATCATATCGATTTGCCTATATCAAATAGAAAATTCTGGTAATCTTAACATAACAGGGACCTTTACATACTTTGCTTTGCTAATATTTATTACTATTTTCAATTTGACTTTGAGGCTCTAGGGCCACTTTTGAGTACCCATTTAGTATGAAACATGATACTAGAACCTGGGAAGGAAGAGAGAGATTTGTAAGATAGGAGAACTTTAGTCCTAGGCTTCTAGATTTATCAGAAATCAGGGGAGAAAGTCATATGCTAGAAATCGTAGAGATTAATTCTATGATTCATTGGATATTAATTATAAATTAAAGTTAAGGTTTATATAAGCCAGGATAAGGCAGTGTCATGTAGGATATACTTGGTAACACTGAAGGAATAATAAATAAGGGAAATAGTGTTGTAGAGTAAGTAAGCATAGGAAGTGGTGATCTTAGTACTTGATCTGAGGGATGTGGGTCACAGAAAAGGAAGAGGGAGGAAAGCACAGAGAGGCAAAATTGTGTGAGCTGAATCATGGTGGTGGTTGTGTAGGTGTTAAGTTGCAGAGAGAGACTGGTGAAATTGATCAGGTGGGACCAAGTAATGAAAGGCCAGGGAAGTCCAGGTGACAGAGGACCCTAACAACCAGGCCGAGGTCTCAGAACTGGTTTCAATTTATAAAGTAGGAAAAAAACAGGCTCAAAAGATTTTTAAAATATTCCCGGTGAATATGACATTGTTTATTTGTAGTTGAAGGACAATTTACATAAAATAAGATGGTAAATTCTAAGTGCACAGCTTCATGAATTTCAACAAATGTACACACACGTAACCACCTCCCAGATAAATATATGAAACATTTCCATCACCCAAGAAGGTCCCCTCGTGTACCTTCCCAGTTAAGAATTGTCCCATCCTTAGGGGGGTTGGGTCTCTGTGTGTGACACACTTCTTGGGAGCAAGACATGATTGTAAGAGGGACTTTACCTAACAAATGCAATCAGTGTGACCTGGTTCCTTGTACTCTCCACAAATCCCCAACAACAAAAAAAGAACTGTCCCATCCTTAACTCTTAACCACTGTTGAACTGTTTTTGAACTTCATATACATGAATCATACAGTATATATTCTTTTGTGACTGCCTCTTTCACTCAGTTTAATCTTTTGAGATATGTAGTTTGTTCCTTTTTATTGTTGAGTAGCATTCTGTTGAATGAATGTACCACAATTTGTTTATGCAGTCCCCTGTTAACAGAAATATGGGTTGTTTTCGATTGTGGCCTTTATAAATATAATGTCTGTGACCATTCCTGCACCCGTCTTTTGGTGCACATGCGCACTAGTTTCTCTTGGGCACATAGTTAGGAGTGGGGTCATTTCACTGGGTCATAGGGGAGACATATATTTAGCTCTAATAGTTGCTGCCTAATAGTTTTTCCATAGTTGCTGCCTATCAATTTATACTCGATCAACAACAGATGAGAGTTGTGTTTGCTCCAAAGCCATGTCAGTACCTGATATTATCAATTGTTTTCAATTTGGGTAACTAGCTATGCAGCAAAACATTTTAAAGAAAGATTATTCATAGATAAAGTAAAGGATAGGTTGGATAGAAGAGGAAACCAGACACAGGTAAACCAGTTGCAACGCTGTTGTCCCGATGTCAGTGAGGGACTCTAGGGGCTGTGGGGAAGAAGGGTTTAAACTGAGTGATTTTATAGAGCTTGGCAGAGGTTGCTTCTTCTACACAGAAAAATCTTTCAGCATTTAAGTCACTTGCTATTAACTTTAGCCAGAGGAGTGGGGTCACCTTTAATAAATCTGCCTGAGAGAGATCTTACTGTGTTGTGGACACTGTAAATATTTGGAGAAATTCACTAGGGGAGCCTTGAAGAGGGTTTCAGCAATGAGAGGGTTTGCTGTGGGTTGAACGGATTGCCACATGAAGATTTTTAATGTACTTTTCCGTTTGCTCCCTGCTTCAGGGACCTGATGTTAGGATTCCTTATTTTCTCCCTTCTTCCCTCCTCCCCCCTTCCTTCTTTCCTTTCGTTAATCCACCAGTGAATAAGTATTTGCTGAGGGCCCGCTTTGTGCCCTGCCCTGGCTGGGCTCCATGGTAGATCCAAAAATGAATTTGACACGTTCCAGTCCTCAGGAGTTTGGTACATTCGGTAAAGGATCTGACAAATATACAAAAAGCTACAGTACTAGGAAATGCCATGGAAATCCCCACTGTCCTCTGTCTGTGGGCACCTCTCCCCTCTACTGCCACTTAGGACCCTTCACTGAAAAGAGTACCTAGATTTGAGATGGAGGGTGCGGTGGGGAGCAGGGAAGGTGCCTAGTTAGAGGTGGCACCGAGATTAAGCCAAGGATAGTTAAGACTTCCATAGTGGAGGTGAGGGAAGGGAATGATAAGCAACCGCCTGAGTAGAGGTGTGGAGAGGTAAAATTTAGGGAACAGTGAGGGAATTACAGATAGAATTTGTCCCCAAACAGGATGTGTAGAGAGGAGTCTGTAGCACATGAAGCAGGAAGTGAGAATGGACTGTGTGCCTGAACAGAAGCCAGGATGCAGATTTTGTGTGTTTGGTAGGTAATAGGGATCCACTGAAGATTGTTGGTGAGAGCAATGTAATCAGAGCTGCCATTTGCGAAGATTATACTGGCAGTGATAAGCTGCAAGCCTGAAGGCACAATAATGTTGTAGGAGGTGTTATAGTAGTCCAGGGGAGCCTTAACGAGGGCATGTATTAAGTTGGCTGGGATAGAAAGGAGAGAATAGATAATACAAGAAAGAGAAAAAAAGAGAGTTCAGAGATTAAAAAAAGAAAAAAAAAGGAGCAGGAAGACAGAACAGAAACAATAGTTTTCTCTTTTCTTTCACGATGCCATAGCTGGAAAACAAGCCAAACTGGCTTGAGGTAAGTGTAGGTGTTGATGGGGGCTGCATTCCTCCCGTTAGTGGGAGGTAGCTGAGAAACATTCTTCTGTGCTCAACATGGAATTCCTTGAGAAATAAAGCCCAACCAAAGCCAAAAGCCCCATTCCTTGACTCCCCATGTTTTCTGCTGCTACTGCATCTCATTCTTGCCTTTCAAGGTCAAGCTTCTAGATAAAGTTACACATTTTCACTGCCAGCGTTTCTTCACTTCCTACCCCCTCAGCTCCCTCTGATCTGGATCTCACCTTCTTCCCTGGAATAAAACAAAGCTCATTGAGTCACTGGGGCCCTCCGTGTTGCTAGAGTTAGTGGATATTTTTCTAGTCTTAGCTGACCTGCAGTCTCAGCTGTATCCAACCACATTGGAACTTCCCCTCTTTACAACACTCTTCTTTTCTTGGATTCTGGGATTCTACTCCTCCTAGATTTCCTATTATCTATCTGGCTACCCCGGCTCTAGCACATCCTCCCCCACTAGGCCACTACATATTGGCCATCTTAGGCCTTCTTTTGGTTTTGCTCTCTGCTCTTTCCCTAAGTGACCCCATTAGACACTCATAACTTCTGTTTTGATCTAGATACTAATGTTGCCTAAATTTCTACCTCCAGTCTAGACGCGTCTCTGCCGAGCTGCAGACCTGTGAATC
The DNA here is from genome assembly GCA_963574655.1 of Perodicticus potto. Classification (NCBI taxonomy): domain Eukaryota; kingdom Metazoa; phylum Chordata; class Mammalia; order Primates; family Lorisidae; genus Perodicticus; species Perodicticus potto. The sequence continues at coordinate 6,714 of CAUYRH010041896.1, read as the reverse complement.
AACTGCCTATTTGACACATCCACTTGAATGTCTCCACAGCAGCTCAAACTCAGCATGTGCAAAACTGAATTTAGAATCTCTTCCCTCCAACAGTGTCTCTCTTTATGGTAAGCGGCACCGCCAGCCAGCCACTTATGCATTCCAGAAGCTGAAGCTGGAGAAAGTCTCTTCACCATCCTCTCTCTCAAGTCCTCATATGAAATCCTTTAATTTCTTATTGACTTTACTTTCTAAAATATTTCCTAAACCCATTCATTTCTTAACCCAAGTTCAAGTTACCAACTCCCATCTTGACCGCTGTCATGAATTGAAGGTGATTCTGAGTCCACTTGCCCCCCTTCAATGCATCATCTACCTGTAAGAGCCAGAACCCTTCTATGCTTAAATAGGATCTTGTCTTCTTAAAAGACTTCTGTGGTCTTCCATTGAAGACCCTACAAGGGATGGTCAACGCTGTCCTCTTTGTCTATCCTCCTCCTCTTTTCCTCCTCTCCCTTAATTATACTCTAGTCATTCAGATCTTCTTTCTGTCCTTCCTACTTCCCCAAACCCACTCCTCCAACAGTGCTTCTGGAGCTGCAGATGCTCAGAACGATCCCCTCTCCCCACTCCTTTACCCAATTGACTTCTATTCATGGTTTGAACCGCAGATTAAATACCACTTGCTCAAGGAAGCCTTCCATAAGGCCCTAATTTCAAAGATACTGGAGCCCCCTTGTTATGTTTTTAGTACTGGGTGTCTTTCCTGGATAGCACTTTGCACAGTTTATAATGAGCCACTTATTACTTTATTTGATTCAAGTTTATCTGCCACCCCAGACTGTAAGTTCTATGAAGGCAGGGCCAGTTGTGTCAGTTTTTGCTCACCCTTGTCTGCCTGGAGTGATTAGTGGTCTCTGGAGTGCAGCAAGTCTTCAAGACATGCAGGATGAATAAATAAATGAGCAGATGGCTGAGACAAGCTCTATTATACTGCCTCGTGGAGAGGTATTGGAGAAGCCCTTGGTGCACATAGTGGCTCTTACTTCAGCAATTCTAGCTAAGTATATTAATAAATATTCTGAAAGGAAGAGCAGAGACAGGGAAGGGGGGGGTGAGGTCTCGGTGTGTGACACATCTTGTATCCTCAATGAATCCCCAAGAATAAAAAATAAATAAATAAATATTCCAACCAGAGGTTGAAAATTGGTCATCCTGGGCCATATACAACCTGATAGAAATGTTTGATTTGGCTTGCACAATGTTTTGAGAAAAATGTGAACTATGTGCAAAGATTTCAAAATGTGGCGATTTCAGAAAATCTCATTTTCTGGCTTTTCCAGAAAAATGAAGCTCTGGCATCACTGGATCCACATTTCCTTGTAGCGGTAATTGACTGGAATGGAAATGGGGCTGCCCCATTTTGATGGAGCAGTAACTCTTCAATACACTATTGTCACCACCTAGTCTCCCTCACTCATTTAATTACCTGCCTGGCTCATCTCGAGGCATATCTCAAGTTTGTTATTCTTGGTCTGAGCTTCCTTTGTTAGAAATGGTGGGACTCAGCTAATGGTGTAGCCTGAAAAACCCTCTGAACTGTTGCCACGAACAACCACGATTTCTTTCCTTTAATTCTTAGGAGGTTTTCTTAGAAATGCAGAAAATTTTTTTGTTCATCTAACCCTTTAATTTTAGAGATGAAAGAGCTGAGAGCCAGAGTTGATAATGACTTGCCCAGGCTCATAAAATTAGTTCTTTGTCTTTTGGCTGCTGGACTTACAAATATCAAGGAAATTATTTAGGAAAATGTATTCCTTTATAAATTTGCCATTTTAATTTTGACCTTGTTAAAACTAGAAATGATTTAAACACATTAATTGATCTTTCAAATCTAAAGTGAGTCTCCTTAACCTTGTCCTTGAATTGTTTGGGATACTTAATGTGCAGCAGTAGTAACAGTAGTAGTAGCAGTAGAAACCAAACTCGGTATGTGAAAACGTGGATTGCTAATCCTGGGCTGATAGTTGCCTCCTATAAAGGCTGCCGATCTTTTTTTTTGTTTCTTTCTGTATTTATTCTGAGCCTGTGAATTTTTATTCATTTTATTTTTAGCTTTTTAAAAACAGTGGCAAAATACACATACACAGTTGATAAAAATTTATCACTATAACCATTTTAAAGTGTACAATTCAGGGACATTGAACGTATTTGTAATGTTATACAACCGTTACCTCTATTTAGTTTCAGAAATTTTTCATCATCCCAAATGGAAACCTTGTCCCTATCCCCATTTCCACCTATTTCCAGCCCCTGGCAACCACTGATCTACTTTCTGTCTCCATGGATTTGTCTGTTCTGGGCGTTCCCTATAGATAGAATCATATAATATGTGACCCTTTGTATCTGACTTCTCTCACTCAATATAATGTTTTCAAGGTTCATCCACATCATAGCACATGTCAATATTTTCATCCATTTTATAGCTGGATAATATTTCATTGTATTTGGAATAGATAAACCACATTTTGTTTATCCATTCATCTGTTGACATTGTTTCTATATTTTGCCTATTATAACTAACACTGGTATGAACACTCATGCAAGTTTTCTGATTCCAAGTTTCGTAGATTATATTTTAGGAACCCATTTATCATTTCCGAAAGACTGCTTATCTATTGCAAATAAAGGTAAAAAAAGGAGCTGACAGGTCCATCTGGTGTCAATTTCTATCGATTTCTCTTCTGCATCTCTGGATCTGGCTTGAAATTGCAAATATTTTCAGGAAAGAAATAGCAGCTCATTTTCAGTAGGCAACTATCTGGAAAACACCAGTTATTTAAACAAATTTCACAGAAGAAACCAAGCTTACCAAGTGATGTGACCGTTACAAGCTAACGTATCTTATGGGGGGAAAGTATGGATCTTATTCAGGAGAGAATTTATAAAAGAATAGCTTAGCTCTGAGTCAAGGTACGTCTGGTGAGCTTTTTACTTTCATTCAACAAACATGTATTGACTGCCTATAAGCCTGATCTATGCATGAATGCAGCTTCAAGTCTAGTGAAGAAATTTGGATGTTAATCAGGTAACTATATACATGTAATTACAAACAGTCCTTGGAAGAAATATGTAAGGAGAATGATAGTACATAATAGGGCTGCCTGCTCTCTTCTGGGAGCTATGGCAAGGCCTTGTTGAGAAAGTGACTTTTGAGCTGTGTAAGAGTTAACTAGGTGGGCAAACAAGTATTGAGTACCTAACATGTGCTAAATATTGCCCTAAATGCTTTGGTTTCAAGGATTAATAAGTAGTCTCTGCCAAGAAGTTCTGTTTTCTTGAGAACCTTAGTAAACCCCTGTTGAATCATTCATTATAAACCTCTTTATCTTAATGAATGACAAAGAAATGGCTCCTGGTTGGAACATATTTCTTTTCCTTGGAGATTTCTCGGGGACAAGCTCAGCGCAGGTGGAATAATTTTGACAGGAAAGTTTTTAAATTACTCCACTATGATTCAGGTCTAAAGTTCTGATAGCCTTACTAACAAGCCAAGGATCCAAGTTGAAGTAGTGAAATGGGCTTTCAGGAAGTAATAATTGATTCTGGCACATTTTCTTGGGAAATTGTCAGTCTAGTACCTTTTGCAATTAGTCCCCCAGAGTCTACATCGTTGGAGCCTATATCTTTATTGAGCAATCTGCTCCTTAAAATCAAGCCAAGAATGATTGTCTAAGCATTGGGATATTGGGCAACATGTATAGTGCACACACCAATAAGTAGTGGGTTAGGCCTTCAGAAAAGTTCTGACCAATAAAGATCCCTTGCCTTTGTAATGAGGCTTTATGCTGCCTCGTGTCATAGAGCTGCTGAGTAGAATAATGAGAAATGACTGGAATAATGAGAAATAATAGGCTGGTTGATTGACAATGAAATGGGGTCAATTAGAACATCAGATGATGCCAACCTGCATTGTTTAAAAATAGATGGGGGAAGGGGGAGGATATACCATTTTCATGGAATGGTGCCTTTCTGTGGAGGAGATCAGTTACTGAATGTTTTTTATATCTGTCAATATCTGCTCTGAATTCCAGATCTTGCCTCTGTGACTAAACTATTATGGCCTCCTTTCATAGGGATGTTATATGGTGCAGAGTATTGCTGTCTTGGGGACAAATATTGTATTATTTTGGGAATAGGGGGTTATTTTACACTTCAGAAGAATGTCTTCTGTAATGTTCACTCAAATGCAATACCAGATTATTTGATATGGGAAAAATCTCGATTTAGAGGATAAAAAAGTTTAAGTGATTATTTGATTTATGGAAGATCCAACAGTGAGCGTCTTCTGCCAAGTCTTCAAATACATTTTAAATATGATTAGGTTAATAGTGATTTGTCTTAAAACTTTCCAGGAACCTTTTTACTGAGAATGAGGTTATTGAGAATGAATTATCATTTACAAGCTCCCACTGTAGAATGTGATTGTAATTCTAGGAAAGGACTGTGGACTACTGGGCTGTGAGTTGCCAAAGAAGTGAGATATTGTGTGTGGAAGGGCTTGGGAGGCTTCTGCAAAGAGCATGGAGAAGGGAGTAAGGGAAGGGAGGCCAAAAGCAGAGAGAGATGAAATAAGAGTAAAGTCAGCCCTCTGTGTCTGAGGGTTCCACACCTGTGGATTCAATCAACTTTGGATCAAAGTATTTTTAAAAACAATAAAAATATCAATAAAGAATAACACAAACTTTACAATACAGTATAACAACTATTTACATAGCATTTACCTTGTATTAGGTATTATAGGAAATCTCATTAAAGATGATTTAAAGTGTACAGGAGGATATGTGTAGGTTATATGCAAACACTATGCCATTTTTTTAAGGGACTAAAGCACCTGAGATTTTGACATCCTGGGGAGTCCTGGAACCAGTCTTCCTTGGATATGTATAGACAACTGTAGTGTCAGTGAGGTGACTGAGAGACAAGTGACATTGCTTTAGTGGCATTGGCCAGTTGCCTGAAGAGTTTTGGGCCCTGCAAATTAGGCTGGTGGGAAGAGTCATTTTCTGGGGCCTGTGCCTGTTAAAATTGCTCTTTCAGACTACATAGTTCTAGCAGACTCCTAGTGGCCCCAGTCAGTTTGGGTGCCTGGAGTTTGTTCAACAAAAGCATAGACATTCCTTGGTGGTGAAGGAACACAAAGGAAAGACCACACGTCTGGCTTAGAAAGGCTTTAGAGAAACAAAATTTGTAGGGAGAAAACAAGTGCGCACTATAGAATCAAAACCAAACCCAAAACACCACATATGAAGAAAAATTGGAAGGAAACAACACAGTGAATATTATGGTGATGAAATTTGGGGTATCCTTCCTTTTTTCCAATTTTTCTGTGATGTGATTAAATTATAAAATTTTCATTTTAAGAGAAAGTAATTCTGGCAGTTTGAGGATACATGTGCGTGTGTTTGTGTGTGTATTGGGGGAGGGGATGATAATTAAGCCTTGAACTTGTAGTCAGGGGCTCTGAGTTCAACCTAAGCTTTATCACCAACTGCCCATGGAATTTGGGGTTAATTATTTAACCACTCCCTACCTTGGTTTTCTCATACTGAGAAATGAAACTAACATAAATACCTGATCCTGTATTTAAGAATACAGGCATATATTGTGTATCCATGTTAAAAACTACGGAGAACAAGCAAAAATAACTTCAGTTACATGCTATAGGAAATCATAGCTCATAGAAGATAAAACCATTAACTGAAATAACTTATTTATGAAAACTAACAACTTGCTCATAAAGACTCATTCAAGTCTTTCACTGAGCCTACCAATCCAAAGCTATTGTGTCGTGAGCTTGGCCCAATCCTAGTTTCCCACCTTGCAAAACCCACCTTAAAATCACCCAGCTCAAGCCCTAAAATTCTATAAAGATCTTCCCTGATTTAGCCCTTCTGAGACACTACTATGATTGCCAATAAGGTGTTCTCCCTTACCTTAGCAAGTCTGACAAATTGCTTTATTTGGTACTCTAACAGGTTTTTCTTTTCCTTTCTAATAGGTAGCTTTTTGAGGATGTGATAATATGTAAATTTGATTGGACCCCTTACTCTTGAAAACTCCCTTTTATCTCTCACTTTCTCAGATTCATGCAGGTGACATTTTCTTCTTCTTGGCTCTCTTTTAGCCCTGGATTCGACCACTTTTACAAACTGTTTTTTCATGCTATATTTTTTCTTTTACCCTCTTTAATTTGCAAGGGCAGTCTGAGCTGGACACTTCAGAGGACCAGCCACCAGTAAGTTCTAGCTGGAATTAAGAAGCTGAAAGATGGTAGTAATGCTTGTACGAGAATGTGAATGTATTTAATGCCACAAAACTGTACGCTTAAAAATAGTTAAAATGATACATTTTGTGTTATGTATATTTTAACACAATTAAAAAAAGATGAACGAAGGCGATTTCCTCCTTGCAGTCTTTTTACTGGCACCATAGGATCCCAGGAAAGTCCTGCCAAAAATTGTTCCTCCTTCTAGATCAGCAGTTCTCAACCTGTGGCTCGCAACCCCTTTTCAACAATGAAAATATATTGCTGGCTACAGCCCACTTATTGCACAAGAAGATAGGGAAAGGGGAGAGGGAGGGAAGGGGAGGGAGAGGGAGGGTGGGGGGAGTGAGGATAGAGGGCGGGATCACACCGGTGGTACATATTTGAAGGGTTAGGAGAAAACTTCT
>CAUYRH010041895.1:0-13169 GCA_963574655.1 Perodicticus potto | reverse complement strand
GTGCCTGTGGCTCTGTGAGTAGGGCACCGGCCCCATATGCCCCTGTGCTGGAGGTGGCAGGTTCAAACTTAGCCCTGGCCAAAAACTGCAAAAAAAAAAAAAAAAAAAAAAAAAAAAAATATATATATATATATATATATGGCTAGTGAGACTAAGGAAGTGAGGTTCTTGTGTTTTCACTGTATTTAATTCTTTTTTTTTTTTTTTTTTGAGACAGAGCCTCAAGTTGTCACCCTGGATAGAGTGGAGTGGCATCACAGCTCACAGCAACCTCCAATTCCTGGGCTCAAGCGAGTCTCCTGCCTCTGCCTCCCAAGTAGCTGGGACTACAGGCGCCCGCCACAACGCCCGGCCATTTTTTGGTTGCAGCCGTCATTGTTGTTTGGCGGGGCCTGGGCTGGATTCGAACCCGCCAGCTCAGGTATACGTGGCTGGCGCCTTAGCCCGTTGAGCCACAGGTGCCGAGCCAGGACCAAATTATTATTATTATTTTTTTTTTTTTTGAGGCAGAGCCTCAAGCTGTCACCCTGGATAGAGTGCTGTGGCATCACGGCTCACAGCAATCTTCAATTCCTGGGCTCAAGCGAGTCTCTTGCCTCTCCGCCTCCCAAGTAGCTGGGACTACAGGCGCCTGCCACAACGCCCGGCCATTTTTTGGTTGCAGCCGGTTGTTGTTTGGCCGGCCCAGGCTGGATTCGAACCCGCCAGCTCAGGTGTACGTGGCTGGTGCCTTAGCCCGTTGAGCCACAGGCGCTGAGCCGAAATCTAGAAATTATTAATACCTCGCAATAGTCCATGTAACATTCCTATTCTAGGAGTGCCAAAGCCAAACGGGACTTGGACACTAGTCCAAGACCTCCACGTTATAAATGAAGCAGTCATTCCTCTCCATCCTGTAGCTCCCAATCCACATACTTTATTGTCTCATATCCCTGAAAAGGTTGACTATTTCACAGTCCTAGTCTAAAAGATACCTTCTTTTGCATTCCACTTCATGAAAATTCCCAATACCTTTTTTGCTTTTGAAGACCCTTCTGACTCTAACACCCAGCTCACATGGACTGTGTTACCCCAGGGATTTAGAGACAGCCCTCACTTCTTTGGACAAGCCTTAGCCAAAGACTTGAGTCGTTTTTCATATTCTACCATGACTCTTATTCAGTATACAGATGACATACTTTAGGGAGCAAAGGATGCAGAGGAAAACCACAAAGCTACACAAATTCTATTAAACTTTCTAGCTGATTGTGGTTACAAAATTTCCAAGGCTAAAGCCCAATTATGTATCCCAGAAATTCACTACTTGGGTCTCCACCTTTCACAGGGGAAGAGAGCCTTGCACAAAGAAAGAATAGAACCAATACTGGCTCACCCTAAACCTCGAACTCTTAGACAACTTCAAGGCTTTTTAGTAATTACAGGCTTTTGCAGACTCTGGATTCCTGGATATAGTGAAATAGCTAGACCACTCTATTCTTTAATTAAAAATGCTCGAAAATAGGGCCTAGTCACTCTAGAATGGGAACCGGAAACAAATAAGGCATTCCGACAGTTTAAAACTGCTCTTTTGCAGGGCCCTGCTTTGAGTCTTCCCATTAGACAACAGTTCAATCTGTATATTACAGAACGAACTGGAATTGCCCTGGGAGTTTTGGCCCAACGCCAGGGTCCGGTTTTACAACCCGTAGCATATCTTAGTAAAGAAATTGACACTGTGGCCAAGGGACGGCCACACTGTCTATGGGTTGTAGCAGCTGTAGCCCTCTTAACCCCAGAAGCAACCAAGCTAACTTTAGGAAGATATCTAATTATTTACACTTCTCATGACCTTATTGGACATTTACATTCAAAAAGCAATCTTTGGCTGTCAGATAACTGCCTTCTTAAATATCAAGCCTTACTTTCTGATGTGAAAAAAAATTAAAAATTAAATATCAATGGCTCGGCGCCTGCGGCTCAACGGGCTAAGGCGCCAGCCACGTACACCTGAGCTGGCGGGTTCGAATCCAGCCCGGGCCCACCAAACAACAATGGTGGCTGCAACCCAAAAATGGCCGGGCGCTGTGGTGGGCGCCTGCAGTCCCAGCTACTTGGGAGGCAGAGGCAGGAGACTTGCTTGAGCCCAGGAATTGGAGGTTGCTGTGAGCTGTGATGCCACGGCACTCTATCCAGGATGACAGCTTGAGGCTCTGTCTCAAAAAAAAAAAAAAAATTAAATATCAAGCCTTATTATTAGAAGGACCAGTGCTACAATTACATACCTTTGCTGCTCTGAATCCTGCCACTTTTTTCCCTGAATCAATGAGGATATAGGACATGATTGCCAACAAATTATAGCACAGACCTATGCAGCTAGAGAAGACTTACAAGAATCCCCCCTGTCTAATCCTGACATAGTTTGTTTTTTGTTTTTGTTTTTGTTTTGAGACAGAGCTTCAAGCTGTCACCCTGGATAGAGTGCTTTGGCATCACAGCTCACAGCAACCTCCAATTCCTGGGCTCAAGTGAGTCTCCTGCCTACACCTCCCAAGTAGCTGGGACTGCAGGCGCCCGCCACAACGCCCGGCCATTTTTTGGTTACAGCAGTGATTGTTGTTTGGCGGGCCCGGGCTGGACTCGAACCTGCCAGCTCATGTGTACGTGGCTGGCGCCTTAGCCCACTGAGCCATAGGTGCTGAGCCCTGACATAGTTTTATATACAGATGGAAGTTCTTTCATAGAACATGGAACTTGAAAAGCAGGCTATGCTGTAGTTACTCAGTATGCTGTAATTGAGAGTGGGTCTCTCCTTCCAGGAACCAGTGCACAATTAGCTGAGTTAATAGCCTGAGTTAATAGCAGTAACCCGTGATTTAGAAATTGGGAGAAGGGACGGCACCTGTGGCTCATTGAGCAGGGTGCCAGCCCCATATACCGAAGGTGGCAGGTTCAAACCTGGCCTCGGCCGAACTGCAAAAAGAAAAATAGCCAGGCATTGTAGCAGGTGCCTGTAGTCCCAGCTACTCGGGAGGCTGAGGCAAGAGAATCGCTTAAGCCCAGGAGATGGAGGTTGCTGTGAGCTGTGTGATGCCACGGCACTCTACTGAGGGTGATTAAGTGAGACTCTGTCTCCACACACAAAAATAAATATATAGAAATTGGGAGAAACCAACGAGTCAATATATACACTGACTCAAAATATGCCTTCCTCATTATACATTCCCATGCTGCTATTTGCAAAGAAAGACAATCTCTAACTTCCAATGGCTCTCCCATAAAATATCTTCATGAAATAGACAGGTTGTTACAAGCCATTCATGCTCCACAAGAAATAGCACTTATTCATTGTAAGGGACACCAAAAGACCTTAAATGAGATTTCTGAAGGTAACCAACTTGCTGATAAAGAGGCTAAAATAGCAGCACAGAAAGGAATAATTCCCCTTGAAGCACCCCTTATTTGGAAGGGATCACTTGAGAATCATGCACCTCAATATACCCAAAAAGAAAAGGAACGAACTTTATCCAGAGACCATTCACTATTTCCATCAGGCTGGCTACAAAATAAAAGTGGACTTTTGCTATTACCTGCTATTACCTGCCACAAGCCAATGAAAAATACTTAAAACTTTACATCAGTCTTTTCATTTTGGCACTGAAAGTACCTATCAAATGGCTAAAGCTCTCTTTAATGGAAAATCTTATTTAAAACCATAAAACAGATAATAAGGCCTTGTGAGGTATATCAAAGAAACGATTCTTTAAATCACCATCTTGGGCAGCGCCTGTGGCTCAAAGGAGTGGGGTGCCAGCCCCATGTGCCAGAGGTGGCTGGTTCAAACCCAGCCCCAGCCAAAAACTGCAAAAAAAAAAAAAAAAAAATTAAATCACCATCTAGCTCCCCCAGGTATACAGAGATAAGGTAAATATCCAAGTGAAGATTGGCAAATGGATTTCACTCACCTCCCTAAAGTATATAGTATACAATATTTGCTGGTATTTGTGGATACTTTTACTAATTGGGTTCCCTTGTAGAACAGAAAAGGCCCAAGAAATTGTAAAGGCTTTAGTAAATGAGATTATCCCCAGCTTTGGACTCCCTCAAAGTTTGCAAAGTGATAATGGGCCAGCGTTCAAGGCAATTGTGACCCAAGGAATATCTAAAGCCTTGGGCATAAAATATCATCTACACTGCTCTTGGAGGCTCCAATCCTCTGGGAAACTAGAAAAAATGAATGATAAAATCAAAGGACAGTTATGAAAGCTTACTCAAGAGACTCCTCTCCCTTGGACTAAATTGCTTTCCATCCTTCTCCTTAGAATAAGAAATTTACCTCAGAAACTCAGTTGTAGCCCCGAATTATTATATGGAAGACCCTTTTTTTTTGTGTGTGTGTGTGTTTTTTTTTTTTTTTTTTTTTTTTTTTTTGCAGTTTCTGGCCAGGGCTGGGTTTGAACCCACCACCTCCGGCATATGGGGCAGGTACCCTACTCCTTTGAGCCACAGGCGCCGCCCTGGAAGACCCTTTTTAACTAAAATTTATTATTAGATCGAGAAACTACAGAATTAGGGCGGCGTCTGTGGCTCATTGAGTAGGGCACTGGCCCCATATACCGAAGGTGGCGGGTTCAAACCCGGCCTCGGCTAAACTGCAAAACAGAAAAATAGCTGGGCGTTGTGGCAGGCGCCTGTAGTCCCAGCTTACTCAGGAGGCTGAGGCAAGAGAATTGCCTAAGCCCAGGAATTGGAGGTTGCTGTGAGCTGTGTGATGCCACGGCACTCTACTGAGGGCGATAAAGTAAGACTGTCTCTACAAAAAAAAAAAAAAGAAAGAAAGAAAGAAAGAAAGAAAGAAACTACAGAATTAGTGAAACATATTACTTCTTTAGCTAAATTTCAATAAATCCTTAAAAACCTCCCAATTCCATTTTCAAATTCAACACTAAAGGAGCTTTTCTCTCCTAGAGATCTAGTTATGATCTAATTCACCTCTAATTCACCTTCCCTAATCCCAATTTGGGAAGGTTCCTTTTCTGTTATCTTGTCGTCTTCTACAGCTATTAAAGTTATGTGAATAGGCTCGGCACCTGTGGCTCAACCGGCTAAGGCGCCAGCCACATACACCTGAGCTGGCGGGTTCGAATCCAGTCCTGGGCCCGCCAAACAACAATGACAGCTGCAACCAAAAAATGGCCAGGCATTGTGGCGGGCGCCTGTAGTACCAGCTACTTGGGAGGCAGAGGCAGAGACTTGCTTGAGCCCAGGGATTGGAGGTTGCTGTGAGCTGTGATGCCACGGCACTCTATCCAGGGTGGCAGCTTGAGGTTCTGTCTCAAAAAAAAAAGTTATGGGAATAGATTCTTGGATACCGTATTCACACGTAAAATCCTGGAAGCCACCATCTTCTACAGAAGCAGACCATGAAGAGAATCAACCACACTCCACCTACACTTGTGAGCCTAAAGAAAATTTAAAGTTATTGTTTAGGGGATGGCAAGAAAAGTGTTAATATAGTTTTCTTTTAAAATCACTGACTTTTGGGCGGCGCCTGTGGCTCAGTCAGTAGGGCACCAGCCCCACATACCGAGGGTGGTGGGATCAAACCTGGTCCCAGCCGAACTGCAACAACAACAACAAAATATGGCCCGGCTTTGTGGCGGGCGCCTGTGGTTACAACTGCTTGGGAGGCTGAGGCAGGAGAATCGCCTAAGCCCAGGAGTTGGAGGTTGCTGTGAGCTGTGTGACGCCATTGCACTCTGCAGAGGGTGATAAAGTAAGACTCTGTCTCTACAAAAAGAAAAAAAAAAAAAAGAAAGAAAGAAATTTATTTTGGGCGGCGCCTGTGGTCATCCAGTAGGGCGCCGGCCCCATATACCGAAGTGGCGGGTTCAAACCCGGCCTCGCCGAACTGCAAAACAGAAAAATAGCCGGGTGTTGTGGTGGGCGCCTGTAGTCCCAGCTACTGGGGAGCCTGAGGCAAGAGAGTCGCCTAAGCCCAGGAGTTGGAGGTTGCTGTGAGCTGTGTGATGCCACGGCACTCTACCCAGGGCAATCAGGTGAGACTCTGCCTCTACAAAAAAAAAAAAAAAAAATTACTGACTTTGTTCTTCTAACCTGACACTGTAATTAAACCCCTCCACTCACTGTTCTACCCTTGCCTTTTAATGTGCAAATCAGATTTGTGTCTTCCAGAAATGTCATCAAGCCACACATAGTAAAGATGGTTCCAGTCCAAGACCTCGTTCTATCGTGGACCCCTGGATCACTCTCCCTCCAGAGAAACCCTACTGCCCCCTCCTATCATCGCTAAACTTAGCAAGAAGGATTTAGAACGAGTCTTCGTCTCTTTTCCCTAACAGCAGTTAGAGTTTCTTCCCAAGAGCTGGAGGTTGCTGTGAGCTGTGACACTACAGCACACTCTACCCAGGGCAAAAGCTTGAGACTCTGTCTCAAAAAAAAAAAAAAAAAAAGGGCGGTGCCTGTGGCTCAGTTGGTAGGGCGCCTGCCCCATATACCAAGGGTGGTGGGTTCAAACCCCGCCCCGGCCGAACTGCCGCAAAAAAAAATAGCCGGGCTGGCTTGGTACCTGTGGCTCAATGGGCTAAGGTGCCAGCCATGCACACCTGAGCTGGCGGGTTCGAATCCAGCCCGGGCCCACCAAACAACAATGACAGCTGCAAGCAAAAAATGGCCGGGCGTTGTGGCAGGCGCCTGTAGTCCCAGCTACTTGGGAGGTGGAGGTAAGAGACTCACTTTAGCCCAGGAAGTGGAGGTTGCTGTGAGCTGTGATGCCACAGCACTCTATCCAGGGTGACAGCTTGAGGCTCCGTCTCAAAAAAAAAAAAAAATTGCCAGGCATAGTGGCCGGGGACCTGTAGTCCCAGCTACTCAGGAGGTTGAGGCAGGATTGGCTGGGCCCAAGAGCTGGAGGTTGCTGTGAGCTGTGTGACACGATGGCACTCTACCAAGGGCAACAGGGTGAGAAGCTGTCCCAACAAAAAAAAAAAAAAAAAAAAAAAGAAATCTTTTTTAAAGAACTAAAATAGTTCTTTTGCTAAAACTATAAATAAAAAAGCTAATGTTCTCACCATATTATTATTAACTTCAAAACCCAAAACTTACAAATATTTGTGACTGCTAAATGGTTTCATTCTTTCACCCTGGAAACAACCCTGACATGGTCCCTGTAAGTGTAAAAAAAAGCCAGATTAAACCTCTGTTTAGGGCAGCGCCTGTGGCTCATGGAGTAGGGTGCCAGTCTTATATACTGAAGGTGGCAGGTTCAAACTCGGCCTTGGAGAACTGCAAAAACAGAAAAACAGCCGGGAGTTGTGGCAGGCACCTGTAGTCCCAGCTACTCAGGAGGCTGAGGCAAGAGAATCGCCTAAACCCAGGAGTTGGAGGTTGCTGTGAGCTGTGTGATGCCATGGCACTCTACCAAGGACAACAAAGTGAGACTCTCTCTCTACTAAAAAAAAAAATAAATATTTTAAAAAATAAAAAATAAAAAATAAACTTCTGTTTACCAGCGGTGCCTGTGCCTCAAGAAGTAGGGTGCTGGCCCCATATACCAGAGGTGGTGGGTTCAAACCTGGGCCCAGCCAAAAACTGCAAAAACAAAACAAAACAAACCTCTGTTTACTTCTTCACCATAAATTAAATTTTTTTTGTTTGTTTGGGGTTTTTTTGTTTTTGTTTTTGTAGAGCCAGAGTCTCACTTTATCGCCCTCAGTAGAGTGCCGTGGCGTCACACAGCTCACAGCAACCTCCAATTCCTGGGGTTAAGCGAGTCTCTTGCCTCAGCCTCCCAAGTAACTCGGACTACAGGGGCCCACCACAACGCCTGGCTGTTTTTTTGTTTTGCAGTTTGCCAAGGCCTGGTTTGAACCTGCCACTTCAGTATATAGGGCCGGCGCCCTACTCGCTGAGCCACAGGAGCCGCCCAATTTTTTTTTTTTTTTTTGCAGTTTTTGGCTGGGGCTGGGTTTGAACCCACCACCTCCAGCATATGGGGCCGGCGCCCTACTCCTTTGAGCCACAGGCACCACCCTAAAGTAAATTTTTTTTTTGGATACAGGGTCTCACTTTGTTGCCCTTCATAGTGTGCCCTGGTGTCATACCGGATAGCAACCTCAAACTCTTGGGTTCAAGCGATTCTCTTGCCTCAGCCTCCCAAATACGTGGGACTACAAGTGCCTGCCACAACACCCCGCTATTTTTAGAGACAAGGTCTTGCTCTGGTTCAGGTTGGTCTCAAACCTGTGAGCTCAGGCAATCCACCAGCCTTGATCTCCCAGAGTGCTAGGATTACAGGCGAAAAAGTTGGTTGTTTGAAAAGATAAACAAGGCTCGGCGCCTGTGGCTCAACAGGCTAAAGTGCCAGACATGTACACCTGAGTTGGCGGGTTCGAATCCAGCCTGGGGCCACTGAACAACAATGACAGCTGCAACCAAAAAAAAAAAAAAAAACAACGGCCGGGCGTTGTGGCGGGCGCCTGTAGTCCCAGCTACTTGGGAGGAGGAGGCAGGAGACTCGCTTGAGCCCAGAAATTGGATGTTGCTGTGAGCTGTGATGCTACAGCACTCTATCCAGGGTGACAGCTTGAGGCTCTGTCTCAAAAAAAAAAAAAAAATGAAAAGATAAACAAAATTGATACACCCTTGGCCAGATTAACAGAAACAGTAAAGCTACATTTCTAATAAGCTTAATCAGAAATAAGAAAGGAGAAATAACAAGCAATACCCCAGATACAAAAGATCTTCACTAAATGCTACAAAAAGTTCTGTGCCCAGAAACTTGAAAATATGTAGAAAATGGACAACGTACTGGAACCACACTATCTCCGTACACTCAATCAAGAAGAAATAGACCTCTTTTTTTTTTTCTGAAACAGAGTCTAAAGTTGTGGTCCTTGATAGAGTGCTATGGCATCACAGCTCACAGCAACCTCCAACTCTTGGACTCAAGGCGCCAGCTACATACACTGGAGCTGGCAGGTTCAAACCCAGCCCAGGCCTGTCAAACAACCCTGGCAAATGCAGCCAAAAACTAGCTGGGCATTGTAGGGGGAACCTGTAGCCCCAGCTACTTGGGAGGCTGAGGCAAGAGAATTGCCAAGCCCCCAAGAGTTGGAGGTTGCTGTGAGCTATGACTCCATGACACTCTACCGAGAGTAACATAGTGAGACTCTGTCTAAAAATAAAAAAATAAAATAAAATGAATTAGAGGACACCCAGCTGTAACTGTTTGCTTGTTGGGGGGCGAACCCACACAGAAAACTTCTATATAGACTGTTGTGAAGTGAAAGCAGAGAAAACAGTTTTTTCCCCCTTAATCAGACATTAAAGAGATTTGCAAAAATGTAAAACAATGCTATTATTGTTACTGCATATTGCTTGGTAAATATAGCTATTTTTCACAAAAAAAAATCAAAATGTTATGTTGGCATGTAATGTGTTTATCATGTTCATTTTATAACAAATAAGTAGGCTCCACTCCTGTAGCTCAAGTGCCTAGGGTGCCAGCCACATACACATTAGCTGGCAGGTTCGAATCCAGCCCGGGCCTGCCAAATAACAAACACAACTGCAACCAAAAAATAGCCAGGTATTGTGGCGGGCACCTGTAGTCTCAACTACTTGGGAAGCTGAAGCAAGAGAATTGCTTGAGCCCAGGAGTTTGGAGGTTGCTGTGAGCTGTGACCCCACGGCTCTACCCAGGCACTCTACCCAGGACAACAGCTCGAGACTCTTGTGTCCAAAAAAGAAAACGAATGTTTTTTAAATTCTGAGACACAGTATCACTTTGTTACTCTCAGGAGATGCTATTACGTCATAGCTCACAGCAACCTCAAACTCTTGGGCTCAAGGTGTCGTCCTGGGTACAGTGTCGTGGCATCACAGCTCACAGCAACCTCCAACTCCTGGGCTCAAGTGATTCTCCTGCCTCAGCCTCCCAAGTAGCTGGGACTACAGGCTCCTGCCACAATGCCCGGCTATTTTTTTGTTGCAGTTCGGCCGGGGCCGGTTTTGAACCCGCCATCCTCGGTATGTGGGGCCGGCGCCCTACTCACTGAGCCACAGGCGCCGCCCCCAGCCACCCTTCCATGGGGAGTGACGTGCTCTCAGCTCCCGCAGAACACTGTGCCCTTGGCCACGTCGCTCCCCGCAGAGACAGCACCGCGATCCCATCCCCCACAGCCACACGAGGCCTCAGGTAGGAGGATCTCCTCCAGTCCAGAGGGCTCGGAGGCTGAGAAGGCGGGACGAGAAGGAAAAGTTTAGGATAGAAGTACCAGCCAATGCGGCGCCCAGCTACATGAGCGACTGCCCCGAGCACCCATTTGGAGAGCGCGGATGGTTAGTGACCAGGGGACCAATCCATGGCAGGGGAAGGCGAGTTTGAGCCAATTAAAACTGGGAAGGCGGGAAAGGGCGGAGTTCGCCTGGTGGCTGCTCGGTGGTGGGTGAAGGATCTGCTTTCTCTTCTAGTTACCACCGTGGGAGTCTTTAGCCTCTGGAATGCGAGAGGGAGAGGCTGAGGGAGTTCACGGAGTGGGGCATAGAGGCATCGCCCAGGAAGGTCTGGAAACTAAAGAGATTCCTAGTTGGTGGAGCCTCTGGAAGATACCGGGAGGGCATCAAGGAAGCGGAGGCTGGTGCGGGGGCGGGACTTCCGGGGGCAGGGCTTTTTTTGAACCGGGGCGGGGCCGGCTGCTAAGGTTAGGCAGGGGGCGGGGCTAATAGAAGATCTTTGGGTGTGACCTAAAAGAAAAGAGGACAGTAAATTAGGCGATTGTCTTGGGGTGGCAAGCAATAGTTAAGGGTTGAAGGTAAGGTTGCTGGGGAGGTTACCTACCCTAACCCACTGTCCTCTCTTCCCAGGGAGCCACTAGTGGAGATCTTTTCTGGGCCCCCTTCCCTTCGTGGGTGCTATGGAGTTCCCAGAACACAGTCAGCAGCTGCTGCAGAGCCTCCGGGAGCAGCGGTCCCAGGGTTTCCTTTGTGACTGCACCGTGATGGTGGGTAGCACACAGTTCTTGGCCCATCGGGCTGTGCTGGCCTCCTGCAGTCCATTCTTCCAGCTTTTCTACAAGGAGCGGGAATTGGACAAGAGGGATCTGGTGTGTATTCACAATGAGATTGTCACGGCCCCAGCCTTTGGACTACTTCTGGACTTTATGTATGCTGGCCAGCTGGCTCTTAGGGGGGATACTCCTGTGGAGGATGTGCTGGCAGCTGCCAGCTACTTGCACATGAATGATATCGTTAAGGTGTGTAAGCGGCGGCTGCAAGCCCGGGCCCTGGCAGAGGCTGACAGTACCAAGAAGGAGGAGGAAACCAATTCACAGGCTCCCAGTTTGGAGTTTTTGTCCAACACTTCTCGTGGCCCCCAGCCTTCACTAGCATCTGTTGAGACATCAGGTCATTGGAGCAAAGGGGAATGGAAAGGCTTGGCTGCTCCCTCACCTACTGTCCGTCCTCCAGATGAGCCACCAGTGTCTGGTGGTGCTGACACTACTCAGCCTGGTATGGAGGTTGATTCGCCACATCTTCGGGCACCTCCCCCATCAATGGCTGATGTGTCTCTTGCCAGCCCCAGTAGCTCCACAGAGACCATTCCTACAAACTACTTTTCTTCTGGTCTCCCAGCAGTTTCATTGGAGCCCCTGACTCCTCTTGATGTGGCTCCTGAAGGTCTGAGGGTGATGGAACCAAGGGATGCTGGAGGACCACTGCAAGGCTTTTATCCCCCAGCTTCAGCTCCTGCTCCAGCTCCAGCTCCAGCCCCAGTCTCAGTCCCAGTTCCATCTCAGGCTCCAGTCCCAGCTGAAGCTGAGCTGGTCCAGGTGAAAGTAGAAGCTATTGTCATCTCTGATGAGGAGACTGATGTGTCAGAGGAACACTCTCAAGGTCCTGAGGAAGTGTTCCCACCTGGAAGAGCAATGTATGGGGGACAACCCACCCAGCCAGAGGCCTTTGAGGAGCCAGGGGCAGCAGGACTAGAGGAGGTGGGGCCAAGTGACCACTTCCTGCCTCCAGAGCCTCATCTACCCTATCATCTGCTACCAGGTCCAGGGCAGTATCATCGAGGACTGGTGACCTCACCCCTCCCTGCACCCCCAGCTGTGCATGAGCCACTTTACCTGCCTTCTGAGTATGAAACAGCTCCAGGAAGCTTTGGGGTCTTTACTGAAGATGTTCCCACCTGCAAGACATGTGGGAAGACTTTCTCATGCTCTTACACACTACGGCGACATGCCACAGTGCACACACGTGAGCGACCCTATGAGTGCCGCTACTGCCTGCGCAGCTACACACAATCAGGGGACCTCTACCGCCATATCCGCAAGGCTCACAACGAAGACCTGGCCAAACGCAGCAAGCCAGATCCAGAGGCTGGCCCCCTTCTAGGGGTGCAGCCCCTCCCTGGCTCCCCAACAGCAGACAGACAGACCAGCAGTGGTGGAGGGCCACCCAAAGATTTTGTACTTGGACCCAAAAACTAACTTCTAGGAGAGCATGAGGTGACTGATGCTAGGCCTGCTCTTGTCAGACTTAAATGGCAGCACAGAAGGTTGGAGGCATAGCGTCAAACTTTGCGGTTAACAGAGTGAAAGTTCCTACCCTTTTCTTTGCGCAGCCAAGATAAGCAGGACTTTATACAGCAGAGCATACCAATTAGCTCTCTCCAAGGACACTGAGAATTTTCCTGAGATATAATTGCTTCTCCCTCTGCATTCTGGAATATAAAACTAGCAATGAACATACTTCTTTGAACTGGTGTTGGCTGATTTCTTCTAAAAACCTGCATGCCTTGTGCCTCTCCTTCAGTTCTTGTAGGAATCTGACAACTGTATTTGGGAGGTAGGAGTAGGGGTCAGATTGCTTATAAGGAAAAAGTGAAGTAGGCATAGGCCAATATAGCCTTTACTTAGGAAAATGATACAAATCAGGATATCTCAAACAATTATGGTTTATTGTAGTTGAGCTCCTGTGTTCTGGGATGTATTGGGTGCTTCATATATGCAATTTAACTTTTTCCTTTCTTTTTTGAGACAGAGCCTCAAGCTGTCACCCTGGATAGAGTGCTGTGGCATCACAGCTCACAGCAACCTCCAATTCCTGGGCTCAAGCGAGTCTCTTGCCTCTGCCTCCCAGGTAGCTGGGATTGAACGCACCCGCCACAA
>CAUYRH010041894.1:0-10077 GCA_963574655.1 Perodicticus potto | reverse complement strand
GGGCCGGGGCTGGATTTGAACCCGCCAGCTCAGGTGTACATGGCTGGCGCCTTAGCCCGTTGAGCCACAGGCACCGAGCCTTGAGGGCATCTTTGTATATCTAGTATCTAACACAGTGTGAGTACATGCTAATGTCTAATTTTACAGGATGTGGTATACTGAATTGTGGCACAAATTGTTTTTCTTGATAGAATTACATTTATTGGCTTGGCACCTGTAGCTCAGTGGTTAGGGTGCCAGCCACATACACTGAGGCTGGTGGGTTCGAACCTGGCCCGGGCCTGCTAAACAACAATGACAACTGTGGCTCGGCGCCTGTGGCTCAACGGGCTAAGGCGCCAGCCGTGTACACCTGAACTGGCGGGTTCGAATCCAGCTGGGCCTGCCAAACAACAATGACGGCTGCAACCAAAAAAAAAAAAAAAAAAAAAATGGCCGGGCGTGGTGGCGGACGCCTGTAGTCCCAGCTACTTGGGAGGCGGAGGCAAGAGACTCACTTGAGCCCAGGAATTGGAGGTTGCTGTGAGTTATGATGCCACAGCACTCTATCCAGGGTGACAGCTTGAGGCTCTGTCTCAAGAAAAAACAAAACAATGACAACTGCAACAACAGCAACAACAAAATAGCCGGGCATTGTGGCAGGCGCCTGTAGTCCCAGCTACTTGGGAGGCTGAGGCAAAAGAATCGCTTAAGCCCAAGAGTTTGAGGTTGCTGTGACGCCATGGCACTCTGCCAAGGGTGACATAATGACACTCTAAAAAAAAATTACCTTTGTTGATTTTACAAGGTTTTGTATGTTTTTTTCCCCAAGAACACAGTGAAGTGAGAGCCACAGTGGTGTTACTGTATGAGAGAGGAGGAAGAAGATGAATTACAAAATCAGGTGAAAACTCTGCTCAAAGGAAAGCCAGCATCACGCTGTAGGACAAAGGAGATGCTGCTGCAAAATATTCCCATCTTTTAAAAATTCATGGATTAAAAAAAAAAAATTCATGGATTTTTTTTTTTGAGAGTCTCACTTTGTTGTACTCTAAAGAGTGCTGTGGCATCATAGCTCATAGCAACCTCAAAGTCTTGGGATCAAGAGATCCTCTTGGGTCAACATCTGTAGCTCAAGTGGCTAAGGCACCAGCCACATACACCAGAGCTGGTTAGTTCGAATCCAGCCCAGGCCTGACAAACAACAATGACAACTACAACCAAAAAATAGCTTGGCATTGTGGCAGGCGCCTGTAATCCAAGCTACTTGGGAGGCTGAGGTAAGAGAATCGCTTAAGCCCAGGAATTGGAGGTTGCTGTGAGCTGAGATGCCACAGCACTCTACCCAGCAGACAGCTTGAGGTTCTGTCTCAAAAAAAAGAGAGAGAGAGTGATCCTCTTGCCCCAGCCTCCCAAGTAGCTGAGACTACAGGCACCTACCACAGCTTCTGGCTATTTTTGAGACAGAGTCTTGTCCTTGCTCAGGCTGATGTTGAACTCCTGAGCTCCAGCAATCCACCTGCCTAGGCCTCCCAGAATGCTAAGTTTACAGCGTGAGCCACCATGCATGGCCCTAAAAATTTGTGGATTACCTGGACCTGTGTGACAAAATAGAGAAGTGGGGTTTTAATTATTTTAGAATTAATATGGATTACAAGTCCAAGTCTTTTCACTCTATGATGAACTAACTCTAACGAACAAGCCAAATTAATAGCCACGTCCTTCAACAAGGGGAAACAGTTAGGATCCTCTGAGTTGAAGATCTAGGGGAAGGAAGGGACAAACTATAAATACAGTCTTGAAGAAAATCATTTTGCAGTGAGTGAGGGATCTCAGGAGGAGCTTATCTTATGTAAGAGGATAGAAACAAATGAGATGAAAGAATTGAGAAAAAACCTAGAGCAGAGATTAAAAAAAAAAATCTGTGGAGAAAAATATGGGTTCTGTAACTATAGTGTTGGTTGCAAGAATGCTCAGAAAAGATTATCCAACTCCCGGAATTTGGATTGAATTTAATTTGACAAATGTTACTGTATGACTATCTTTTTTTTTTTTTTTTTTTTGAGACAGAGCCTCAAGCTGTAACCCTGGATAGAGTGCGTGGCATCACAGCTCACATCAACCTCCAATTCCCAGGCTCAAGCGAGTCTCTTGCCTCCACCTCCCAGGTAGCTGGGCCTACAGGCGCCCGCCACAACACCTGGCCAGTTTTTGGTTGCAGCCGTCATTGTTGTTTGGTGGGCCCGGGCTGGATTCGAACCCGCCAGCTCATGTGTACATGGCTGGCACCTTAGCCTGTTGAGCCACAGGCACCGAGCCTACTATATAACTATTATGTGCAGTTGCTTCAAGGAGAAGGAAAATAGTGCTTTTTCTCTCAGGAAGTGAATAATTAAGAGGGGAAATGAGAAAAATATAATCTTATATTTTCTCTCTCTCTCTCTTTTTTTTTTTGAGACAGAATCTTACTCTATTGTCCAGGAGAGAGTGCTGTGGTGTCAGTCTAGCTCAAGGGCAACCTCAAACTCCTGGGTTTAAGCAATTCTCTTGCCTCGCCCTCCTAAGTCTCTGAGACTAAAGGCACCTACCATAACACCTGGGTACTTTTTTCTATTTTTAGTAGAGACAGGGTCTTCCTCTTGCTCAGGCTAATCTTCAACTCCTGAGCTCAAGCAATCTTCCTGCTTCCACAACCTGGAATGCTAGGATTACAGATGTGAGCCACTTCACCCCGTCTGAGAAAAGTATACTCTTAATTGTAAATTAAAACATCAGAACTCAATCAAGGACCAATAAACCAAGTGGGAGTGTAAAAGAAGGATGTCAGTCACATTTACTTGAAGGATCAGATACAGCTTTGTAGAGGAGGGGTTTTGGGACACTGGGGGTAATTTTAGCAGGTGGAGATACAGAATATTTCATACAGAGAGGAGAGTCTAAATAGCAACAGGGATGGGCAAAGAGCAGGGTGATCTTGGACAGTACGAGGTAGGCATGAAGAGTTAGAGAAAGAGAACTGTGAAAATTGAAGTGAAAGGAAACCAGATCACCTCTTCAGCTCAACCCCTGTAACCAGGAAGTGTTCTCATCTGCCTTCCTAACCACTGTGGGAAGAGGAGAGGGTTGACAGTGGGAGGATGAGAAACAGGGGGAAGAGGGGGAAATGGGGCAGACCTTTGCAACCAGCTTCCTGGCCATAGTGGGCATAGCATGAGTTTCTCCAGAAAGGAGAGGTGAGTGTGTGTGTGTGGCAGATTGAGGGGCAACATGGACAGACTGAGATGGGGAGTCTTGGGGTGACATGCAGATACATAACGTTCTCCCCCCAATGTTATCTTCTATTGTTAAGAAAAGCTTTCCCAGCTCGGTGCCTGTAGCTCAAGCGGCTAAGGTGCCAGACACGTACACCAGAGCTGGCGGGTTCGAATCCAGCCCGGACCTGCCAAACAACGACAATTACAACCAAAAAATAGCTGGGCGTTGTGACCGGCGTCTGTAGTCCCAGCTACTTGGAAGGCTGAGGCAAGAGAATCACTTAAGCCCAGGAGTTGATGGTTGTTGTGAGCTGTGATGCCACAGCCCTCTACCCAGGGTGACAGCTTGAGGCTCAGTCTCAAAAAAAAAGAAAAGCTTTCCCGAATCTCTCAAGATAGAGTGAAAGCAGGTGAGGGAGAATGATATTTAATTAAATTGTTTCAGGCTGGGTGAGGTGGCTCACTCCTGTAATCCTACTGCTCTGGGAAGCTGAGGCCGGTGGATTGTTTGAGCTCACAAGTTCGGGACCAGCCTGAGCAAGAACAAGACCCATTCTCTACTAAAAATAGCAAAACGGAGGCAAGAAGTTCTCTTGAACCCAAGAGTTTGAGGTTGTTGTGAACTGTGATACCATGGCACTCTACTCAGGGCACCAGAGTGAGACTCTGTCTCAAAAAAAAAAAATTAAATTGCATTTTCTATAAATGCAAAGAAAGAAAACCTATTTTCAAAGGCCTTGCATATAAGATAGAGGAATTGTAATATCTTCTTGCTATCTCCCCAACCCTAATGCAATATTTCAGTTAGATAAGAGGAATAAGGTCTACAATATAACATGGTGACTATAGCAAATACCAATGTATTGGATTCCTGAAAATTGCTAAGAAAGTAGATTTTAAGTGTTCTCACTATAAAAAAAAAAAAAAAGAACATGTGAGGTAAGACATATGTTAATTAGCATGAGTTAGCAGCCATTATGCAATGTATACATATTCCAACACAACATATTGTATACAATATATATAATTTTTATTTGTCAATTAAACTTTAAAAAGAGAGGTTTTATTCACTGTGAAGATAATGGTCAGCAATTATACATTTTTGAACATGAAAGGAATAGATTTAGAGCTATGGAAGAGTTTTAGGAAGAGTCATCTGCTATTAGTAATTTAGAAACTGAAGGAGAAGACAGTGTTGGGGGATATCGCTTTAGTTCAGGCAAGAGACCTTGAACTAGGAAGGATGGAGGTAGGGGGACAGAGGAGTGGAATGGACCATGAAGACACTGAAGAAGATGAATCAAAGACTGGACAACTGGCTGGATATGGGACAGAGTTAAGAGGGTGACAGGATTAACGTGGTGATGTGGTGCTAGATGCCTGGGAGACTGATGATAGAACGCCAAATGCACAAACTTATTTACAAGTACCACAGGGAAAGAAATGGGAGACTATAAATATGCATTAGATATAAACTTACAGTTCCTGCTTTCTCCAGAGGGCTCTCTCTAATTCTTTTCTCTGAATGTTCTGGTGTCCTCTAGTATACTGGGTTCCAATCCTCTTGTACTTCTGGATTGTTAAAGAGGCGCTAATCCAGTTCTGTTTAGCTTTTAAGACATTAACTCTTTGTAGATCAGAGTGTGAAGGCTGTGCTTTTTCTCTATGCATGTTGTACTTGAAGACAGAGCAGCTAAAACTTTCCTTGATGTATCCACCTCTTAACCATACAACTAAAACTGAACACATATTTCTTTGATTTGAGATTAAAAGAAATTTATTGGGGTTGGGAGGATGATCTTTAAATTTCTCTCTGAAGATCAGTAACAGTGGGAAACATTCTGGGGCCTTGAGATCTCTCCCAAGAGAACAAACCCTGCACAACTGGGATCAGTGTGCCTGCTCAATCCACATGTGCCAGAACCCTCTCAAGTAAAAGAAGGTACATCTCCCATTTCAGTGTGGGGGCGCCTGTAGTCCCAGCTACTCGGGAGGCTGAGGCAAGAAAATCACCTAAGCCCAGGAGTTGGAGGTTGGGGTGAGCTGTGTGACGCCACGGCACTCTACGGAGGGCGATAAAGTGAGACTCTGTCTCTGCAAAGAAAAAAAAAAGAAGTTCAGGATATTCTTTTATAACATTTTTCTGATTTCAAAAGTCATACATGCGGTGGCGCCTGTGCCTCAGTAAGTAGGGTGCTGGTCCCATATACGGAGTTGGGGGGCGGTGGCAGTTTTGAACCCAGTCCCCGCCAAACTGCAACAAAAAAAAAATAGCCGGGCGTTGTGGCGGGCGCCTGTAGTCCTAGCTACTCAGGAGGCTGAGGCAAGAGAATCGCCTAAGCCCAAGAGTTGGAGGTTGCTGTGAGCTGTGTGACGCCATGGCACTCCACCGAGGGCGACAAAGTGAGTCTGTCTCAAAAAAAAGTCATACATGTTCCTGGTAGACATGAACAGAAAAGTAAAAAGGAGAAAATAAGAAATGTACTTGTAATCCTACCATCCAGATATAACAACCATTATCATTTTGGTGTAGGCGTGCATAATATTTAAAATAAAAATGAGATCTTTCCTGTTTTTTTTTTTGAGACAGAGCCTCAAGCTGTCACCCTGGGTAGAGTGCTGTGGCATCACAGCTCACAGCAACCTCCAATTACTGGGCTCAAGCGAGTCTCTTGCCTCCGCCTCCCAAGTACCTGGGACTGCAGGTGCCCGCCACAACGCCCGGCCATTTTTAGGTTGCAGCCACCATTGTTGTTTAGCAGGCCCCGGGCTGGATTCGAACCCGCCAGCTCAGGTGTACGTGGCTGGCGCCTTAGCCGGCTGAGCCACAGGCGCCGAGCCCTTTCCTTTGTTTTTAAAAATTTGTTTACTAATTGTTATAATTGTGAAATACACATAACAAAATTTACTATCTTAACCATTTTTAAGTGTACAGTTTAATAGTGCTTGGTATGTTTACATCACTGTGTAACCAAACCTCATAACTTTCTCATCTGAAATGATATTCATTATACAACTCCTCATTTACCTCTTCCCCAGCCTCCGACAGCCACTATTCTACTTTCTGTTCCTAAGGGTTTGACTATTCCAGATCATTAATTTTTTCAAAGTCTTTATTTCAATAACCAATATCTATATAGTATAATAAACAACTAATATTAGTATTATTATTTTTTTTTTGTAGAGACAGAGTCTCACTTTATTGCCCTCCGTAGAGTGCTGTGGCATCACACAGCTCACAGCAACCTCCAACTCCTGGGCTTAGGCGATTCTCTTGCCTCAGCCTCCTGAGTAGATGGCCACAACACCCGGCTATTTTTCTGTTTTGTAGTTCGGCCGAGGCCGGGTTTGAATTCACCACCTTCAGTATATAGGGCCGGTGCCCTACTTGACTAGCCACAGGCGCCGCCCAACAATTAATATATATTTTTTAAATTTTTATTTATTTATTTTTTTTTGAGACAGAGCCTCAAGCTGTCACCCTGGGGAGAGTGCTGTGGCATCACAGCTCACAGCAACCTCCAACTTCTGGACTCAAGCGAGTCTCCTGCCTCCGCCTCCCAAGTAGCTGGGACTACAGGCACCCACCACAATGCCCGGCCATTTTTTGGTTGCAGCCGTCGTTGTTGTTTGGCGGGCCTGGGCTGGATTCGAACCCGCCAGCTCAGGTGTACGTAGCTGGCGCCTTAGCCCGTTGAGCCACAGGCGCCGAGCCCCAACAATTAATATTTTAAAGATATTTTAAAATATTCTTATTCTATATAACCTTAAATGGCTGCTTAATAGTCTATCATAGTTTTCTTAGCCAATGAGTTAGTGATGAGCATTTATTTATTTATT
Source organism: Perodicticus potto (assembly GCA_963574655.1). Lineage (NCBI taxonomy): Eukaryota > Metazoa > Chordata > Mammalia > Primates > Lorisidae > Perodicticus > Perodicticus potto. The sequence continues at coordinate 3,004 of CAUYRH010041894.1, read as the reverse complement.
TATTTTTCTTAGTCTCACTATGTTGCCCTTGTTAGAGTGCAGTGGCGTCACAGCTCATAGCAACCTCAAACTCTTGTGCTTAAGCGATTCTCTCACTACCAGCACCTGCCACAACCCCTGGCTATTTCTTGTTTGTTTGTTTAGCCAGCCGAGCTGGGTTCGAATCCACCAGACCCAGAGCATGTGGCCGGCGCCCTACCCATTGAGCTAAGGGTGCCCCGCCTACATTAATTTTAAATTTGAAAATTGAAGCTGGGTGTGGTGGCTCATGCCTGTAATCCTAGCACTCTGGGAAGCTGAGGTGGGTGGATTGCTTGAGCTCATTAGTTCAAGACCAGCCTGAGCCAGAGTGAGACCTTGTCTCTAAAAATAGCCGGGCATTGTGGCAAGTGCCTGTAGTCCCAGCTACTCGGGAGGCTGAGGTAAGAGAATCGCTTGAGCCCAAGAATTTGAAGTTTCTGTGAGCTGTGATGCAACAGCACTCTACTGAGGGTGAGAAAGTGAGACTCTATCTCAAAAAAAGTAAAAATAAAGAATTTGAAAATTGATATTCAGTTTAATTATTGAAAATCTTCTTTACAAAAACTTAATAAAGCTTTCTCTTGTTTTTAAGGACTCAGAAGATATGGGACTTTAAAGACCTCTCTTCCATTGGTTAAACCTGCCAGTTCAAATGTATGCCTATCCTTGAATCATAAATCCTCATATGATTTACCTATCCTTGTGAAATCATTATCCTAAATTCAGCATTTCTTCACATTCCCAAAACATATCTGTTTTTGACCCCTACTATGTTATTTTTATCACTCCCTAGAAAGGAATGATAGCGCTCTTTGGAGAATGAGGTCCTGAGCAGGTGTGTTTGTTGAGGTTTTGGGTATCAGAACTTAAACTGAGATGACAAGACAGAGGTATTCTGGGGGTGGAGCTGTGGAATCTGTAGTAACCAAATAAAAGCGCCATTTTATTGGAAATGTTCCTTAGACATCAAAAATTCTCCAAATTGTGTTTTTAAAAGGCTCTGGATAGGACAGCACCTGTGGCTCTTCGAGTAGGGCGCCGGCCCCATATACCGAAGGTGGCTGGTTCAAACTCGGCCTTGGCCGAATTGCAAAACAGAAAAATATCCAGGCGTTGTGGAGGGCGCCTATAGTCCCAGGTATTCGGGAGGCTGAGGCAAGAGAATAGCCTAAGCTCAAGTGGAAGTTGCTGTGAGCTGTGTGATGCCACAGCACAGACTCTGTGTCTAAAAAAAAAAAAAAAAGAAAGGCCTGGATAAATTTTATAATGGTCAATCGCATGAAAGATAATTTTATATCTGAAAATATGTGAACCTTGCGGTTTACATAGTAGTTTTATAAGACATGAAATTTGCTCAAAAGGGGGCCAGACGTGGTGGCTCATGCCTGTAATCCCAGCATTTGGAAGGCCGAGGGGGTAGATTGCCTGAGATCACAGGTTCGAGACAGCCTGAGCCAGAGTGAGACCTCATCTCTAAAAAACAGATGGGCATTGTGGCAGGCACCTGTAGTCCCAGCTACTTGGGAGGCTGAGGCAAGAGGATCACTTGAACCCAAGCGTTTGAGGTTGCTGTGAGCTGTGACGCCACTGCCCTCTACTAAGGGTGACCAAGTGAGAAAAAGTCTGAAGTCTGAAAAAAATAAAGAAAACTTCCTCAATAGGTCAGTTTCTTTCTTTCTTTAGTAAAAGGTCAGTTTCTATCATGATAGTAAAATAACTTCTAATAATGAAATGTAAGACTTCTCAGCAAAAACAGCAGTTTGAAAGCTGTACAAAGATTAGCTTATTGAAAAATTACCAAAGGATAATTTTAGAGCCAGAAGGAGAACAGATGGCAAATGTGTTAAAGAGGGCTTAACCTACAAGAAGCCAGATTTAGGTCGCTGCTGAAATGAAACTTAGAAAAGGAACAAGGAAGACAAAGGAAAAGTTGGAGGAAAATATTTAGTAGAAAGGGAAAAGGACATTAACAGAATGAGAAAGAAATAGGAAAGCTTTTTTTGTTTACTTTTTGATTTTATTTTTTTTAAGAGATGAAGCTTAGCTATGTTGCCCAGGCTGGAGCACAGTGTCTATTTACCGGTGCAAACATAACACAGTATGGCCTGGAACTTTCTGGGCTCAAGGAATCCTCCTGTTTCAGCCTTCTGGGTAGCTAGTACTCTTAATTTAATTTAATTAAATTAATTAATTAATTTATTTTTTGAGGCTTTTGGCTGGGGCTGGGTTTGAACCCGCCACCTCCAGCATATGGGGCAGCACCCTACTCCTTTGAGCACAGGCGCCACCCAATTTTATTTTATTTTAGAGCTGAGGGTCTTCCTATGTTGCCCAGGCTGGGGGAAGTTTTTAATATGAAGTCATTTACTTTCACAATATCTCTTTGAAGTATCTTGAGGATGTATAGTATATAGGTATCATAGCACCCTGTACTTATCTTTATAGTAGCACCTGCAATTTGTTATAAACTATTAATTAATTATACATTTAATACATGACACAGTTCTGAAGGGCAAGGGTCATGCCTATTAGGTTTACTTCTATGTTTTGTGGCCTGACATAATACTTGGTACAAACTTAATACACACCACTACTTAATAAATACAGTAGAACTTCTGTAAGTTCTACAAGGGACTATAAAAAACTGGTCAACACATAGAGGTGGTCATCATAAGAAACTAGGCTTACTATACTAATATATGCATGTATTGCATGTCAGGTCTATGAAAAGTAGGCCAACTTAAAGAGGTGGTCAATGGCTTGGCGCCTGTGGCTCAACGGGCTAAAGCGCCGGCCACGTACACCTGAGCTGGCGGGTTCAAATCCAGCCCGGGCCTGCCAAACAACAATGACGGCTGCAACCAAAAAATGGCTGGGCGTTGTGGCGGGCGCCTGTAGTCCCAGCTACTTGGGAGGCAGAGGCAGGAGACTCGCTTGAGCCCAGGAGTTGGAGGTTGCTGTGAGCTGTGATGCCACGGCACTC
>CAUYRH010041892.1:0-20656 GCA_963574655.1 Perodicticus potto | reverse complement strand
CAGGGCCCATCAGACATCATCATACTCTATCCTGTGCACATCACAAAATCTTTTGGAAGCCACCATCATCTTCTGGGGTGTTTCTGTGTCAGATGGGGCATTTCTGCATCACCAAGCCCTGGAATAATGGGATGGTCAAAGGCTAAAGAAGATGGAATGACATTGTGTGTGTTCACGTACCTGTGTGAACCTTTGTTGGAGAGCTCCATCAGCAGTTCTTGCTTCCTCATAAATGGCATTGATTTCAGAGAAATAGCTATGTTCAGTTTTTAGTGCATGCCCCATTACCTTTTATAGGACACAGGCATGAGTATAGTTAGGTTGGGTTGACAGGCACACCTCATGAAGAACACGAGCTCTGCTCAATACCTTTATTCTTTGAGTGCTGACAATAGTTATAGGTAAAACTCCATCTTTCCCAAGATCGAATCTCATTACAGTGTTTAGGAAATGGGCTTTTGGTTGACTGCCACCCTACCTTCTCTTTGGGGTACCTTTGTACCATGCAAATACAGCAGATATAACTTAGATTTAATCCACTTTCCTCATTACAACTAGTTGTTTATGAACAACTAATAAAAGTGAAAAGATTTTACTTCTTAATTTCTTTACATTATACATCTTATATTAAAGGAAAATTCCACTATTTTTGACACGCCTTAGGTTTTCAATCTTTGTACACTTGTTCAAGTTGTTTCCTCTACTAAAATGTTTTTTCCATCTCAAGTTTCCCAATTTCATTTGTCCTTCAACATGTAGTTCATATTCCATCTTAGGCCCCTGGAGTCAGGGATCATGTATTACCTTCAAAAACATCAACTATTTGTAAGAAGTCCTCAGTACATATATTTACAAACAAATTCATGATACATTACTATTTGTCACCTATTGTATTAAACACTTTGAAACATGCTAAGTTATTTGCTTAACTTATGCTAAACTTGACAAAATTGTGAAAATTCAACTCAATATATGAGTTATCATTGACATATGTATTATGTTCACAAGAAGTTTGAACATTTTTAATGTATGCACTTCTCACATAAATGATTTTATTTCTTAATTATAATTTGCTATTTTAAGTAAAACAATAATAACAACAAAAAAATACAAAAGGAAGCTTTTTTAATAGTACATCTAGCTATAAGCTTTCCTAATCCATATAGCCATAGCATTTCATATTTATCAAAACAAGAAAATTAACTTTGAGCTGTGTAATAAAATTAAATATAACTCATTTATCTCAAGAAACAAATATTAAATCTCTAAATCCCATGTTTGTACTAAGTAATTCCCATTAGGGAAATTGTGGAAGTCTTATATGAAGAAAAGGCATAGATATATAATAGGTTAAAAATATTAAAAGAAACAAATGAATTAAACAAAGTATAAAGTTTTGAAATTTTACTTGATATGATTACAAATTTGTTTCGTGAATTTAAACTGCATTTTGTAGACTTATTTCTAACTGTGGAGTAAAACTTGATTAGAAACGCAAATGAAGAAAGGAATTCAGTCTGAGTCCATTGTGTAAAATGTTACTTAAATCGCTATATGATTAAATAAGTTATTTGCACTGACATCTTTTTGTTATGAGACCTCTGTTTGTTTGTCAAACAGACACCTGATTCAACTTGGGAGTGTTGGTGCTCTCTTTGGGCCTTCTAGAATAGTAGACACCTTACAAATTTCCACAAGGAAGCGAAGTTGGTGAATTAGTGTTCCAATGGATTACAGATCTCAACATCTCCATCCGTGGTAGAGTGAAGATCACCAGTGACTAAGAGTGAAGATCAGCATCAGGGCATGACTGAAGCAAGTGAGCAGAGACATGGATAATTCTCCTCTCCAAACTAGAACTGGAATTTTCCAAAGCCCCCAAGGAAGGAAAGACCCAACTCTCAAATGCACAATAGAATGGATGCCTATACAAAATCCTGAAAGCAAAGTATAAAACATAATTAATTTATTACTGAGAAAGCTAAGACTTTGTTTTCTGTGTCAGAATGAAAATTGCAAAGTATCGATCAAAGACTAGAGACTAAAAACTTCAGTTTGACATTGCAAACATCATGAATAACAATAATAAAACTCCAGGAACTCTCAGCCATTTCTTTACTTCTCGGCTTAGGGGTTAGAACCTCTTTGGAATTCCCTCCCAGATTCTCACTCTAAGATACAATTTCATTCCAGAGCTCTGTCAGATTTACATGGGCCTTGATGAGGCTTTTAGCTACACCTACTGTTATATTTCACACAGTGCATCATTTCACAATTTCATGATTTGAGATTCAAATTTTGATACATTTTTCCAGCTTTGGGAAACCCCACTTTACCCTTTAATATGATGATTAAATAACATTTTAATTTAATGTAACAAATACATAATAAAGAATGCAATTAATCCTTTTTGGAAATTCTGAAAGGGTCATATGAACGGTTTCACCGTTGTATGAAACTGACTTTTCATTTAAGGGTCATCAACCTAAGTGGGGCTGTTTTGCCCTAGCCACTTGCTCTGAAATCTGAAACAACTTCTGAAGTTAAGACTACACCAACAGGTGGTACCTGTGGCTCAGTTGGTAAGGCGCTGACCCCATATACTGAGGGTTCAGGTTCAAACCCAGCCCCAGCCAATTTGCAACAAAAAAATAGCTGGGCGTTGTGGCAGGTGCCTGCTGTCCCAGCTACTGAGGGAAAGAAAAAAAAAAAAAAAAGACTGTACTGACAAAGAAAACAAATAGTCTTTCATTATTTAAAATTTATGCTGTGTTTGCAACTGTTCCTCATTGTTTAACTCTATTTTGAAATATTGCATTTGAAAAGTAGTTTTTACTTCAACTTCTAGTACAACTTTAATACCTTTTTCAGTGATTCCCACCCCTTCTTTGTAGCATTCTTCTTAAAAAATACTCTCAGATGAATAAAAAGTGTTAGGTGACTGCCACAGAAACCTGATGTTAACTGAATTTATAGAAGTTTGATATCTAGAATGAGAGTGGATATAGCATCATGGTGCAGTCCTTTAATCAAACTGGAAGTAAAATGCTTGTTATTCACTCACACAGAAATATACATTAAGCACGTACTATTTGCCAAGCCTTTTCAAACAGCTCTATCAGTAAAAGCCAATCACTTACTCAGTTGTTCAATAAATCAATAAATAAAGAAAAATTCCTTCCTTGTAGATCCTAGTATGGTCATAGAAATACACAGTAAACATAGAAAAAGAAAATATTGTACACTAATTAAAGTTTTCAAAGATGATGAGCAAGAAAAAATTAAAAGGTAGAGAAGGGCACTTGGGTTGGAAACCCTGACTGACAGCAGGAGGTAGGTGACTGTATGAAATAAGGCAATCAGAGTGGTAATTCTTAGAAAAGTGCATCAAAGCAGACTCTTGTGTGGGGCAGGGGACGTCAGTTTTGCTTCTCTGAGGACCGAGCATAACACCAAGGTGGGAGCACCCCTGGCATGTGTGAGGAATGCCAAGGGCAATGGTATAGTAGAGCGAAAATAGAATGAGCCAGGGTGGGAGAGAGAGAAAAGCAGTTGTAGTGAAGATAAGAAAAATAAAACAAGGCAGGTGAAAAAGTGAGAGGAAAGATATTATTATCTTTATCAGAGGAAAGATATTATTGACTTACATTTTTAAAATGCCCAAAGGATAGTTTGTCTGTAAGAGAAAAACATACTAGTTTACATGTGCAATAATTCAGGTAGGAAACAGTGATACAGAAACTAGGACATGCAGGAAAGATTGTCTTCCGTATCTGCTATACTTTCTTCACCTCCAAAGTTTAATATTTGATCCTCTCACTTTAATATTCATCAGATCCAGAACTTTCTTTCTCCTCCCATGTTGCCTACTAAATTTCTTGGTTAATGTTCTCATCATATTTTTTAAGAATTCATTATAACTTACTTAACCATTCCCTAGTTATGGACACTTTAGTTATTGCTAATTTTTTGCTTTTATAGACAATGCTGACACAATCATCCTTAAACATATGTGTTTGTAAACAAGTACTAGTGTATCTAACAAATATGTCAGTAGAAATGAAATTTGTGTTTTATTTGCTGTCTGTTTCTGTTTTTTTGGTTTTAGCAAATCTTTTTTTTTTTTTTTTGAGACAGAGCCTCAAGCTGTCGCCTTGCATAGAGTGCCTTGGTATCACAGCTCACAGCAACCTCCAATTCCTGGGCTCAAGACAGTCTCTTGCCTCCACCTCCCAACTAGCTGGGACTGCAGGCACCCGCCACAACACCTGGCCATTTTTTGGTTGCAGCCGTCATTGTTGTTTGGTGGGCCCAGCTGGATTCGAACCCATCAGCTCAGGTGTACGTGCCTGGTGCCTTAGCCTGTTGAGCCACAGGCGCCAAGCCGGTTGTAGTAAATCTTAAAGCAACAGCTATTTATTATCTCAGTTACCGCAGGCTCAGGAATTTTGTCATGTTTCTAGTTGAAGAGTTACATGAGGTTGTAATCAGGTGTCAGTGGGAGTTGTAGTCATCTGATGGCTGGACCGGGACTGAAGGGTCTTCTTTCAAAGTAATCTGCTCACTTATCTGTAGGCACAGTCACAGTCCCTCCACAGTGATCTCCCAGTATCTCCCAAGATACTGCTTCAGTATCATCAACTGGATCCCCTGGTGTGAGCAAGTGAAAAGATCAAGACAGCAGCCGCGATACTTATGAAACATGCAGTCACCATGCCTGGTTCTCTGCGTTTCTTTTGTGTGTGTGTGTGGATCCAAATGGCCATTGGGTTCATTTTCCATAGGCATCAAGGATTTTTTTTTTTTTTGGATGCTGCTGGTAATAGATTCTTTGATCTTTAATGTCTAAAAAAGTGATTATGTTCCCTTTATTTTGTAAACTTGTTTTCACTGAGTATAGAATTGTATGTTGACAGTATTTTCTTTCTGTACTTAAATGATAGTGCACCATATCTTCCTGGTTGCATTGTTTCTGACAAGAAATCTGCTATTATACTTATCTCTGTTCCTTGGTACAAAACATGCCTTTTGAGGTGTGATAAATTTAATAACTTTTCTCTCCTTAAATAAACTACTTTTGGTGTGATTTTCTTCGCGTCTCTGAGCTTGTGGTTTTTTGAGCTACCTAGCTTTACAAACACATGCAATACAAGTTTAGTAACTTTAAAATATGTCATTGTCTGATAAATTCAACATCTATGCCTGCCTATTCTGTATTTGTTTCAATTGATTAATTTTTTTTCCTTTTTATAGGGCACGTTTTCTACCTTCCTTGCATGCCTAATTATCTTTGATTATATGCCAGAAATAGTGACTTTTTAACTTATTGAATACCGGTTATTTCTGTGTTCCTATTAATCTTGATATTTATGCTGCTGGTAATAGATTGTTTGATCTTTTATGTCTAAAAAAGTGATTATGTCCCCTTTATTTTGTAAACTTGTTTTCACTGAGTATAGAGTTGTATGTTGACAGTATTTTCCTTCTGTACTTAAATGATAGGGCACCATATCATTTGTTCTGATATGCATTTAAATAAAAAAGAATTGGATTCTTAAAGTCTTATATAATTTTTTAGGTTAGATTGAGTAATGCTCAGCTGAGGAGAGTTTATTCCTCATGACTGAAGAAAAATCTTTGCTTCCCCAGTTCCCTGTGGATTGTAACATTTTCCAGTCTGGCTTGCAGAAACTGGCACTATTCATGATACTGGGCACGTGACATACTCTTTTCTGTAATCATTTCAGATAGCTCTCATTCTGGTCTTAGGTAGTCTTACCCATATCTACTAAGCATTACTTAGCTAAATACGTGATTAGGGAGACTCTTAAGATATCTGGAGATTTTTTCTTTGTAAAATTCTTTCTTCTTAGTACTCTACCCTGGAAAACCTGACTGCCCTGGTCAACCCAAACTCTCAGCCCCATCTTCTCCACTCTGGGAGATTGTGGGGCTCAGCCTGGGTTTACCCTTCCTGAGCCCTGACTTGGAAATTCCCAGTGCAGTCAGCTAAGATGATCATGTAGCCTCCTGTATTCACTTCTCTGTCTGTAGTCATTGTTCTTCATTATCTTATGCCCTTATCCTTAAAAAATATATAGTTTTGTATATTTTGTTCGTTTATCAGTTGTTCTAGTGGTGATGGTAAATCTGGTCCTAGTTACTCTATCTTGGAGAAATGCCAAGTTATTTTTACCACTTCTTATCTGGATTTTCAATGTCCTTCTAACTGATTACCTCCCTTATCAACTATCTATTCTAAGCCACTATAGGTGAGAGATACATTTCTCAGACACAAACTGGTAGCAGCACATGTAAACCTAAAAATGCCTCCCATTTCTTTCAAAATGAAATTCAAACCTTGGTATATAATGCCCATGTTCAGACCACATCCAGTGGCCCAGAATCTTCATAGTCAACTTTGTATGTGAGTCCCACTGAAATAATTAAAATATCAGAACACCATTCCCTGACATAACACTCTCCTTCTTCATCTTCCCTTTGGCAAAATGCTCTTTTCCCTTCTTGAACTAATTCCTATTTAGACTTCAAGTAGATCAAGGCTTAATTTGTCAAAGAACTCAAAATCTAGTCTGATGTTTGTTCTTTGGAGCATCTCAGCACCTGGCATAGTGTTTCATTTATAATAGTTTGTGAATCTACAAATATGTGATAAGTGAATGAATGATTGAACGAAAGAATGAGGGAATGAAATAAAATTTGAAAGATGTGGATGCAAACGCTATCATATTTCAATTATGAAATGTGTTATGTAAATTAAAGCAAAAGAAGTGGGTGCAAGGATATCAAGGTCATAAAAGCCATATTCCATGCTACCAACATGTAGCAACCATCATATCTGTTTCAGAAAGAAAATAATTAGCGGCACCTCCACTTCTTTTCATCAGTGGTGCCTTTTGACATTTATGTATGTCGTGCATTTTAGAGGAGTGAAAGCAAAGCTGACTAACTTTTCCAAAACTAAATAGAACATGGGATTTAATAGGCAGTTCCCATTTGAAGAACAGGCGAATGTGTTGATTTCATTACACAGTTCTATGGTTTCAGCCAAAGAAGAGAAAGTGAGCAAGGCGGAAGCTGCACTAGCAGCAGACTGTCTACCTTCAAATCTATTGTACACCTCTTGTTTTGTGACTTTGGATACTGCCTACCCATCTGGTTTTAACCCCTGCTACAAGCCACTTTGTATCCCAGTTCTCAACTATGTAAAATGAAGGATCAGATGTATGTATCATCTCATAGGATTATTATTAAGCTTAAATAAAATAACACTTGCAAAATCCCTAGCTTGATGGTAGCACATTTTAAGCAATTAGTAAACATTATCAGTCGTTATTTTGGTAATTATACGTGATGTCAAGAAAGAAGCAATTAGTCCCGAACATCACACGTGTTTACTCTCAGTTCTAACACCTTTAAATGAGCAGTCTCAACAATCTAAGGGAGAGTTTAAATTTGTATAATATTCGGAAATTGCCTGATGCAGAGTTCTCCGGGTAATAACCCTCAAGGTACAAAATACACTTTGTGAAAGGAAAGCAGAGGAAAAAATGACATTTCCAATAAATCTTACCTCAGTACCTATAGGTGATCTTTTTTGCCCACAGTCAATATTTTTGGCATTCATTTTTGAACCACGAAAATTTCAGTCACTTACTAGTTTACATATTTCTATCTAAGAGACAAGATAGAGTGTCCCCATCACTGCTGATCCTAGAAAGTGTGAGATGGGCCAGGGAAGATTGGGGACCTCCCTCCCTCTTCCTTCTGCTTTAGAACATGCTGCAGAAGTGGTGGAGACAAGCTGGGGAGGAGAGCACTTCTGTCAATGTTGGAGTTTGGTGTTGGCCAGGCAGGTTATACAACTGAGGCAGAGTACATTTTCTGCTGACTCTGTAACCGGTTCTATGAACACATTTTTATATCATGTTTTATAATCCTTTCCCGCTCATGTTTTTAGATTCTCATGCCAGTAAGACATAATGACCTGAACTCTGAAACTTTTAAATAACTACTTAACATTTCTGAGTTGTTTCCAAGAAATAGTGGAATTTCTGCAAGACAAGGAGCTGAGACTGTGAAGGCCCCTAGGCAGTCTTCCTGATACCAAGGTTCATTCTGCACAACCTGCCTCAATGCACCAGCCCCTGGTTAAGTATACTACTACCGGTCCAGTGCGTGCAGCCCCTCCTTTAAAAGCCCATAATTGCCATTAGTCCAGAAGACAGATTGAGGCCCATTCTAACATATTTTTCTTGCTCAAGAACTTTCATTCTTACCTGGGCATGGTGGCTCACTCCTGTAATCCTAGTACTCTAGGAGACTGAGGCTGGAGGATGGCTTAAACTCTGGAGTTTGAGTCCAGCCTAAACAAAAGTGAGACCCTTGTCTCTACTAAAAATAGAAAAACTAACTGGGGGTTTTGGTGGGTACCTTGTAGTCCCAAGTACTTGGGAAGCTGAAGCAGGAGGCTCTCTCGAGCTTAGGAGTTTGAGGTTGCTGTGAGCTATGATGCCACATCCCTCTACTCAGGATGACAGAGTGAGACTGTCTAGAGAAAGACAAAAGAGAGAGCTTAATTTTCTACTCTTTGAGTGTAGACTAGACTTAGTAAAACATTTCTAAAGACTTGAAAATAGTGGAAGTGAGTGTGTGACTTGGATACCAGGCATTGTGGTTTGCTTCTTGCTTTCTCTCCAGAGTCACTTCCTCTGCGAGTAATCAGCTGTTAGGTGACAAAGCCACTCAAACAACCTACCAAGAGGGGCATGTGATGATGAACTGCTTCTTCCTTAGAATAGCCATGGGGAAAGTGAAGCTTTTGGTCAACAGTCATGTGGAGGAGTCATCTTGGAAGTGTCTCCTCTAGACTGAACCCTATCCTCAGATGACCATAACCCCAGGAGGAGAGAACCAGATCCAGACCTACCCAGCCAAGCTGTCTAATTCCTGACACTCAAAAACTGTAAGAGAGAATAAAAGGTTATAAAGAGGCAGGTTGTGTTATAGTTTGTTATCCAACACAATGCAAGCTCCCAGATGAAGTCTCTAACTGAATATGTGTCTGAGGTGGAACTTAGAATGTATGTGTCATGTGAGCACTCCTTTCATTGTGATGCAGATATTCTATCACTAGGTGTCAGAATCACCGCAAATGTGTATTAATTGGATGTCACCTATGTCTGGTGTCTGCTCCATATTAATAAGATCATGGTGTGAATTATTTTCTCTATAACTTTACCTCCTAAGCAAGCACATGAATGATTGGTCTTACTTGTCAAGCTTTACACTTTTTTTAAAAAGTAGGTATAGTAATTTTTTTTCTTATAAAAAAAAATTATTGAGTGGCACCTGTGTCTCAAAGGAGTAGGGCGCTGGCCCCATATGCCGGAGTTGGTGGGTTCAAACCCAGCCCCAGCCAAAAATTGCAAAAAAAAAACCTTATTATAAAAATCTGGACAATATAGAAAAGTATAAAGAATACAAAGCTCATAGATTTCCCCCAAGTGTCTCAATTTTGATGTATTTTCCTCATATTTAATTACAAATAATTGTGGTACTTCTGTCCTTCAGTTTCCCACAGATTTTTCTCTGACCACTGAAATAGCACCCGCTATGTGAAGAAGCTCAATAAATATTTGCTGAATAAAATTATTTCAGGTAATCTTACAAAACATTCAAACATCTCTGGAAAAAACAATGCAATGAATAATATTGCATCATGCAAGTGTACTATCATCTATTTTGAAATTACTAGATGAAAAGTTACAAATATTACTGAAGGTTTTAGTACATATTGCCACATTGCTTTCCAGAAAGGTTACATTATGATTTTAAAAATGATTTTAAATTGCTAACGTTTCCTAGGAACAAGTACAGATTTTATAACAAAGTAAAAGATGAAAGATAAAGGCAAGAGAGTGGCCTGGGATTTATATACACAAGATCAATACAATACACCCAAATTTGATGCCCAATTTTCCTCAATATTTGGAAAAACAAAAACTTTTTCTTTTTTCTCTGGAGAGTAGAAAAGGGAGTCAATTGCAGAAGAGAAAGTATAATGTACAAAAGTGAATATGAACATGTACAAACTGCTAGCCAATACTTCTCTAAGTATTAAGAGCAACCCTTGAGAGACCAGAACGTCTGGTGGTAGGTAGATTTTTCTCTCATAAGAATATTCTTATTAAAATATGACTTCAAAAAAGGGATAATGAGATAAAAGTTATGGGCCATTATCCTGATTGTTCAATGAGGATGCAGGAGGCACCTTTAGGTAGTGTGTGAGCCTGAAAGAAAACTTGAAATATGTTTTATGGAATACACCTTAAGGATATGCTATGTTGTTTTATTTATAAAGCTAGTTTACAATGCAGGAGCGTGACCTCGAGATAAAGTGTAGATCACACATGCAATGAAAATTAGGAAAGCCTTAGCTGGAATTAAGTTAACTGAGGCACAGGACACATCAAGTGGTTGTGAATACTAGGTTTTAAGGGACTTGATTGATAGATCCTGTATGATGCTAAAGTCAAATTTTATTGTGGAAATGGTCCCTATCTATTGGAAAGTATGTTAAGGAAAAAAAGGAATATTCTGTGTTTTAATGTCGCTGTTATTATGGATTCCAAGTAATAGTAATCCATAATATTTTGTTATGAAAGAGAAAAAAATAATGATTTATTTATTGTCCTCCTATTTTTTATTCCTTGCTTTAAAATTATGTTGAAAAAAGACTCATGTTATAACTATAACTTCACCTCCTAAGCAAGAACATAAAATGAGTGGTGTTACCTGCTAAGCTTTCTACTTTTGAAAACAAGTAAGTATATTGTTTTTCCTTATGAGACTAAAATCCGGAGAATATGGAAGAAGTATAAAGAATACAAAGCATGCTCATAGACTTCCCCCAAGTATGCTATTTTGATATATCTTATCAAAAAATATTAAGTTTAAAAATTCATAAGTAATCTTTAAATAGATTATATTTAAAACCCAAAGCAGTAGCAATTCTGTCTCTCTGAATATGTCTAAGTGAATTTAAAAATCTTGATTATGTATTTGTGAATATTACTTAGGAAACATAGTAAATAGTGTAAAAATAAAAAAAACAAAATGACAAAACTTCCCTCATGTAAGATTCTGATGGCCAATTAAAAATCTTTGTAAAATCACCAAGCATAGTCCTGCCTGGATATCAGCTGCCTTTGTAGAAAAGAAAAGTCACAGAGGTCGCCTATAAACTTTCACTGTCAGTGCTCCCTTCAGGCACCTGTCTCTGCTCTCTTGCTTCAATGAAAGAAATCTGGTCCAAGGTTTAAAAGAAATGAAATTCTAGGTATTTTCAAGTTTTGGTAGAAAGTAAGTTCAGGAAAAAAAATATTTCTTATTCTCTTCCCTTGAGGGGAACTAAAATATTACCAGGACGCAAAATATGCATAACTTTATAAGACCATTATATACAATAAGCCAGTCCCAACTCCAGCCCAGCCTCCAGGACACTGACAGATCATTCAATGAAGGAATTAGTTTTTCAACAATTTATGTCTTCACAGAGCTAGTCCAGAAGTCGGTTATGCCCTTTGTTAACTATGGTTGTGTTTGTCCAACAGTCAACTGGAAAAACAAAATGATGCCATCTGGTTTCCATAGCTGTGTTGATGACCAAATCAATCACCCAGCTGAACTGATCAATAGTGCAGAGAGTACCATTACTATAGCAGGAAACACCATTTCAGATGACAAATAGTGGCTTCAGAGGTTACCATGCCTGCTGAGTTAGTCTCTGATAACATTACTTTCAAAAACTGGATTCTTAGAAACAAAAATTCTAATTTGGGGAAATCATAAAGCTTTTGTGTGCATAGATATTAAGAGAGGAATCATCCTTCTCAGATTGTATATTCTTATTTTTAGAATGTGATTGACTCAGTTCCGCGCTTGCTTTGGGCAACCTAGCAGATAAACACTGTGCCACAGGCCACAAGAGAAGTGAGAGGCTCCAGATTTAGAGTCAGATGTGCTGAGCTCCCAAGGAATCGCTGCAGTTTTCTTCCTTCTCCCTTAGTTTTTCTCATTGATAAAATGAATGCTGTAGTTCCTATGTAGCCAATTATTTTTATGTGAGCATATATATATATGCTAAGAAAAGGAAGAAAGTAGGGTACTCAGCGTTACATCACTTTTTTCCATTCCTCTCCTTGTTTAAGAAACACATATGAACCCTTAATAATTCATTTGTTCATTCATTAATTTATTCCTAGAATCACTTATTTGATAAATATTTATTAGTTACTCTCTATATTCCCATCTCTATGCTGGATTATTATAAACACACACATATGTTATTTATAATACATATTTATTGAACAAGTAGTCAATAAATGTTTATTAAATAAGTGATTCTTGGAATAAATCAATGAAAGAACAAATGGACTTTTAAGGGTTCATATGTGTGTCTCCAACCAGGATGAGAAATGGAAAAAATTATGTAATTCTAACTGACTCCCCTACTTCCTACCTTTTTTGTCATGCCAACTAAGTTGAGCTACAAAACAAACAGAGCAGAAAAGAAAGTCAGATGAGAGTAATAATAGGAGCTGTCATTGGTGGAACAGTTACTAGGAGACAATCATTTGCATATGTTACTTAATAATGATGATAATAATAATAATTGAGCTCAGAACACCTAATGTGCAGCAAGAATTATGGTAAATACTTTAGGCATGTTAGCTAATATATGATTTTCACAGAAAAATACAAAATAGGTGCAACATTTACCCACATGTCTTTTATTAAGCTATTATGCCCATCCAAAAAGAAAAAAAAAGAACATAACTTTAATATATTAAGTGAGTATGACCAAGACAAATCCACACAAGTACCTGATTTCATGGTCTACAGTTTTCATTGCACCAATTGCTTCTCCAGGGAGAGATTTCCTACAGGAAAGGTGAAGACAGTTGTTAAAAGACAACGTGAATTTCTTAATAGCAATGGAAAAAGTGTAAATTGAGAGCTAAGAAGAAAGAATATTCAACAGATGGAAGTCTTCATAATAGAAGGAGAGCTGGTTTCACACTGAGACCATGCATCGCAGTCTGTGGGGAGGAGGGAGCTAGATTGTGCCCTGTCTGAGTGGCCTACTAGGGTACAAAGTACTTTGCTATGGAGTCACTGTGTTGAATTAAAAGCATCAACCCTGTGCATTAAGAAAAATAACTAGGATGATATTTAAGACCAAACCAAACTGACTACATCAATAATAGTTTCCAGAAACATTTACATTAGCTTTCTAATTACTATGCATATGTTCTAGAGAAACAGAAAATTATTTCTTTGCAAAGAACTTAGCACATAAGATTAATTAAAATGTAAGAACTGAGGCCTATCCCATTTTCAGTGTCTGTCAAAATATTGAGTTAACCAATCAATGTTCCTTGTCCTGGAATTGTATTTTAAGTATGACATAGCTAACGAAAAACTTCCCTCATGAGACAAGCAGCTCTCTTTGTCTAGATTTATGAAATGCCAACATAAATACTGAACATCAAATGTATCCTGCTTCAGCTCATCCCCTTATTGGTATCCCCATATTCACCTTCTTGGAAAATTTATTACAACCACTGAGCATAGAAATTAAAAGTCTAAAATTTATTTTCTTCATTTCACCTCTCTACTCTTCTCTGGTAATCTCCAGTTTTCATGTGTATAGAAATTGAGATTAACATTCTGAAACATCATCTCTAACATTCACTCGGTCTGACAATCAAGTCCGTGAACATTCCACTATGTGCTTACTTCAGCAGCACCGTACAAACAACTGGGTAAGATCTTATAACTTAGGTATATCAGTGTCTCACTGCCGTGTTTGTGTTGATGTGTAGTGGTGTCTTACAGAGTGGCATTCATTATTTTTATTTCATGTTTTTGTGTGCTATACAACAAAAGCTATGATGGTCATTCCAGAAAAAGAGTTTCAAAATTAATTTCAAGGGTGGGCTAGGCACTGACATTCATGCACAGCTTCCCAAGGGGAGTACTTTGAAGATGACCATAATGATGTTCAGCAACAAGGGAGGTAGCACTTTTTCTAGGAGGGTTTGTGAACTTAATTGTCAGAACTTGTAAATGATAATTTTTACATTATCAGAATTTCATCAACTATTTTAAGGCCAAAATACCAGGCAAGGAAGGAGGAAAGGTACAAGAAAATTACCAAAATGAGCTGATGGAAAACAAGAGTCCAAAGATTATTTTAAATTTGGCCTTAAGTAAGGACAGATTACTGTCATGTTATTTGATTTCTGGATTTCAGGACCTCTCTTTTTTCCTTCATCCTTGTCTACCTTTTAAAAATGGTTTTCTCTGGTACTGCATTTTAATTCTTTGCTTCTTATTTTTTCTGTATCTGGTGTAGTGACTTAAATAATGTTAGTACCATTTTTTGGAGTGAAGAGACTCAGAGGGAGTGTTAATTTTAGGCTTTGAACATGAATCCAATTTCATGTATATGGAAATTAATTGTGGTAATGAAGAAGCATGTGACAATATGAAAATGATAGAGAATGATAATAGTATTTATGAGTCATTTATGTTATAGGCACTGCTATTTCCTGCTATTTATATGTACTCCTTTCCTCTCTCCATTATTCCTAAAGCACATATAATACTATATTACCCTCATCTTATAGACAAAACTAAAGCACTTAGAATTAAAACAATCCCCCACCATCACATTGCCTTTTAGTGGCAATGAGAGTCAAACCCAGACAAACCCATGAGCCTGTTCGTTTAATCACTGAATCCTAGAGAGAGGTCTGAGATATGATATTGTATATTTTCATTTTCAGTTGTTGCATGAGTTTTAAAATTTCCCTATTGACCCACTGGTTGTTCAGGAGCAAATTGTTTAACGTCCTTGTGTTTGTATATTTTCCAGTGTTCCTCATGTTATTGATTTCTAGTTTTATTCCATTGTGGTCAAAATAAACCACTGGGCATGATTTCAATTTTTTTGAATTTTTAAGTCTTGTTTTGTGACCTAACTTCTGGTCTATCTTTGAGAATGACCCATGAACTGAAGAGGAAAACATGCATTCTGCAACTGTTAGATGAAAGGTTTCGTTAGTATTTGCCGGGTCCACTTGGTCTGCAGTGCAAGGTTAAATCTTATGCTTCTTTGCTGATTTTCTATCTAGATAATCTATCCAATGCTGAAAGTGGAGTGTTGAGGTCTCCAATGATTATTGTTTTTGAAGTCTGTCTCTTTCTTTTGCTCTTGGTAATATTTGCTTTATATCAATATATCTAAGTGCTCCAGTGTTGGGTGTGTTTATATAGAATTGTTAAGTATATATCCTCTTGGGGAATTGGTTATTTTATGATTATATAATGAGTTTCTTTGTCTCTTTTTAAAATTTTTATTTAGAAATATATTTTATATGATAGAAATATAGCTACTCCTATTCATTTTTGGTTTCTATTTGCATGGAGCATCTTTTCCATCACTTTATTTTCAGTCTATGTGTCTGTTAATAGGTGAATTATATTCCTTGAGGGCACCATATGGCTTGGTTCTGCTTTTTTAATCCATTCATTCACTCAATGTCTTTTGATTGGAGAGTTTAGGCCATTCACATTTAATGTTATTACTGATGAGTAAGGACTGATTACTGTCATATTATTTGATTTCTGGTCGTTTCCAGGCCCTCTCTTTTTTCCTTTCTTCTTGTCTACCTTTAAAAAAAATGGTTTTTTATCCCAGCTGCCTGGGAGGCTGAGGCAAGAGAAACACCTAAGCCCAAGGGTTTGAGGTTGCTGTGAACTGTAATGCCTCAGCACTCTACCAAGGGTGATATAGTGAGACTCTGTCTCAAAAAAAAAAAAAAAAGAAAGAAAGAAAGGAAGAAAATAAAAATAAAAAATAAAAAATGGTTTTCTCCAGTAGTGCATTTTAGTCCTTTGCTTCTTATTTTTCTGTGCCTGGTGTAGATTTTTTGATTTGAGGTTACTGTGACACTTGCAAAAAACATTTTATAACCAATTATTTTAAATATATGACAACTCTGCTGATGAAACAAAAACATATAAATAAATAAGCAAAGATAGAGATAACAGACATTCTTCCTTTTAATTTTATTCTCCCCTCTCCAGTCCAGCTTTTAAACTTTTTGTTATTTTCCATCCATATTTTCTTATAGTATCTTTTAAAACATCATTGTAGGTTTTCTTTTTTCTTTATTTTTTTTTTTTTTTTTGATAGATTTGTCTTTTAGTTAGTTTGTCTTTTAGTCCTCTTACTCCAGATATAAGTGGGTTGGTTATACAACACAATTACGGCAACAAAGTATTGCATATTTGTATTTGTGTATTTACTGTTAGCAATGAGCTGTATGCCTTCAAATGATTTCTTCTTTATAAATGCCCATTCTTTTCATATTGACGAACGAATTCCTTTTAGTATTTCCTGTAGGACAGTTCTGATGTTGATGAAATACTTTAGCTTTTGTTAATGTGGGAAATCTTTATTTCTCCTTCATGTTGGAAGGATATTTTTGTGGGATATAATGTTTTAGAGTTAATGTATTTTTTTTCTTTTTCTTTTTTTTTTTTTGTAGAGATAGAGTCTCACTTTATCGCCCTCAGTAGAGTGCTGTGGCATCACACGGCTCACACCAACCTCCAACTCCTGGGCTTAGACAATTCTCTTGCCTCTGCCTCGAGTTAATGTATTTTTCTAACAGCACACTGAACATGTCATGCCCCTCTCTTCTAACCTATAAGATTCTTATTGAGGAGTCAGCTGTAGATGTATCAAGAGGTCCTATATATGTTCTTTTTCTGTTTTTCTTTGACTGTAATTTTTGGGAGTTTGATTATTTAAATGCCTTGAGGTATTCTTGTTTGGAAATCAATGACAGTCTCATGCTTAAATAAGGATATCTTTCTCCACATTTGGAAAGTGCCGTGGTATTTTTGTAAATAAACTTTCTATGCATATCTCTCTTACTACTTCCTCTTTATGGCCAACAACTCTTAGACTTTTGCAGCTATTTCTCTATATCTCATAGGCATGCTTCATTCTTTTTCATTCTTCTTTTTCTTGTTTTTCTTCTGAACATGTATGTTTAAATAGTCTGTCTTTAAGCTCACTAATTCTTTGCCCTGCTTGGTCAGTTCTGCTATGGAGACATTCTGAGACATTTCTCAATTTGTTAATTGAATTCTTAAGCTCCAGAATTTCTGCATGAATTTTTTTTAACTATTTCAATCTCTTTGCTATTTTTTTCTTCTGATAGACTTCTAAGTTCCTTCTCTCTGTCACTCTGGAATTAGTCACTGGGAACTTATACAGTCCCTTCAGAGACTTCATGTTTCCCTCGTTGTTCTTAATTCTTGTGAATGTTTATCAATGTCTGATTACTCAAGAATTATGTATTTATTTCAATCTTTACAGTATGGGCTTATTAGAGCCTGTCCTTCTTGATATGATTTTTCAGATTTTCAAAAGGAATTGAGTATTGTGATCTAAGTCTTTGATCAATACAACTGTATCAACACAAGGGGTGGCCCAAGCCCAGTAATGATACCTGAAGACTTCTCTGTGTACCACCATGGTGATCTTGATATAAGATAATTCCCTGAAGTACCAAGTAAATGCTCACTCTCACCCTTTGTGCCAGGCTGCTGGAGTTGGGAGGAAGAGTGATGTGGGCACTCCATCATAGCCCCTAGTACCAAGTCATAGTTGCAATCAGCCCAGCCTTACTCAATTCCAGTAGTGACTAATGCCTGGCTACCACTGATACTTATTTAAAACCCAACAGCGCTTTTGTCAGAAGGTGATAAATCCTGCCAGGACAAGGTTTTTCCCTTCAGGACACAATATTTCCTTCTGGACTAGAGTGGGTCCAGAAATGCCTTTCAGGAACTGAGGCCTAGACTGAGAGGATTCTGCAATTTGCTTGGCAGTTTGTTTTACTATGTCTGAGCTGCTACCAAAGTTGCAAAACAAAGTCTTTTAAATTTTTCCCTTTCCTTTCCCCAAATTCAAGAAGCCTATCTGAGCTGCACTGCCTGTAGTTGGTGGGGAAGAGGTGACACATGCACTGGCTTGGCCATCACCACTGGTGTCACTAGGTGACATGCACCCTAAGTCCACAGACTTCAAGCTAGTACAGTCACAGGAATTCAGTCACAGGAAAGCAGCCCTTGTGGCCCAACTATCTTATAAATTTAGCCTAGGCCCCAGGCTACTTTGTGTCAACCAGTGGTGAGGCTAGTTGGTGCTTGGGTTTTAGATTACAGGATTTCCCTCTGGAAAGGTTAGTCTAAGTGTCCTCTTCATGGGCACCTGCAGAATTCTTCCATGTGCTGGGTTCCCTTGTGCCAGGGCACCCCAAGTTTCAGTGCAAAGTCCCATGATCACTTTATTCTCCCTCTTCTGGGTACTTAAATTCTCTCTCCATTCTGGGTGCTGGCACAGGACTGCCAAAGAATGGGAGAGGGGTGGTGCAGACAATGTATGATTGTCTTTTCTGCCTTCTTCAATACCTCTTTCCTTGATATAATAGCAAAACCAGGTAGTATGATTGCTCACATGATCTTTTGTTATTCTCAAAGTGCTGGTTACTGAAATTGGTACTCATGCAGAGGTGTGATTGTTGGAGATTTCTCTTTAGCCATTTTCCTCTATACCTTCTCTCCTCAATCTCTGTCTTTGGACTAGAAAATGTAACTTATTTATATTTGAAGTAATTATTAATAAAGAGAAATTTACTTCTGTCACTTTAAATATGTTTTCTATATTTCTTATTTTTATTTTATTTTATTTTTTATTAAATCATAGCTGCGTACATTAGTGCAATCAAGGGGTGCAATGTGCTGGTTTCATATACAATCTGAAATGTTTTCATGAAAGTGTTTAACATAGCCTTCATGGCATTTTCTTAGTTATTGTATGAAGATGTTTGTATTCTGCATTTAGTAAGGTTCACCTGTACCCTTCTAAGATGCACCGTAGGTGTGGCCACAGCAATTACCCTCCCTCCACCCCAACTTCCCCCCTCCTCTCCCCTCCCTTGCCCCTTTCCCCATGTTCTTGTGCTATAGTTGGGTTATAGCCTTCATATGAAAGCTATAAATTAGCTTCATAGTAAGGCTAAGTACATTGGATACTTTTTCTTAGATTCTTGAGATACTTTGCTAAGAAAAATATGTTCCAGCTCCATCCATGTAAACATGAAAGAGGTAAAGTCTCCATCTTTCTTTAAGGCTGCATAGTATTCCATGGTAGACATGTACCACAATTTATTAATCCATTCATGGGTCGATGGGCACTTGGGCTTCTTCCATGACTTAGCAATTATGAATTGGGCTGCAATAAATATTCTGGTACAGATGTCTTTGTTATAATGTGATTTTTGGTCTTCTAGGTATATACCTAGTAAAGGAATTATAGAACAGAATGGCAGGTCTATTTTTAGACCTCTAAGTACTCTCCAAACATCCTTCCAAAAGGAAAATATTAGTGTGCATTCCCACCAGCAGTGTAGAAGTGTTCCCTTTTCTCCACATCCACGCCAACATCTCTGGTTTTGGGATTTTGTCATGTGGGCTAATCTTACTGGAGTTAGGTGATATCTCAAAGTAATTTTGATTTGCATTTCTCTGATGATTAAGGATGGTGAGCATTTTTTCATGTGTCTGTAGGCTGTGCACCTGTCTTCTTTAGAGAAGTTTCTCTTCAAGTCATTTGCCCACCCTGAGATGGGATCACTTGTTCTTTTCTTGCTAATATGTTGGAGTTCTCTGTGTATTCTGGTTATTAAACCTTTGTCGGAGGCATAACCTGCAAATATTTTCTCCCATTCTGAGGGCTGTCTGCTGGCTGTACTTACTATGTTCTTGGCTGTACAGAAGCTTTTTCGTTTGATCAGGTCTCAGTAGTGTGTTTTTGATACTGCTTCAATTGCCTGGGAGAAATCCTCATAAAATATTCACCCAAGCCAATTCCTTCAAGAGTTTTCCCTGCACTTTCTTCTAATATTTTGATAGTTTCATGTCTTAAGTTTAAATCTTTAATCCAGTGAGAGTCTACCTTAGTTAATGGTGAGAGGTGGTGGGTCCAGTTTTAGTCTTCTACAGGTCACCAGCCAGTTCACCCAGCACCATTTGTTAAATAGGGAGTCTTTTCCCTACTGAACGTTTTTAATTGGTTTGTCAAAGATCAAGTAATGGTAAGTACTGGATTCACCTCTTGGTTCTCTATTCTGTTCCAAACATCTACCTCTGTTTTTGTGCCAATACCATGCTATTTTGATCATTATCAATTTATAGTAGAGTCTCAGGTCTGGTAGCATGATTCCTCCTGTTTTTTTTTTATTTCTGAGTTATGTCTTGACTATTTGAGGTTTTTTCTGATTCCATATAAGACAAAGTATTATTTTTTCGAGATCTTTAAAATATGACAATGGAGCTTTGATATGAATTGCATTAAAATTATATATTGCTTTGGGTAATATAGACATTTTAACAATGTTGATTCTTCCCAGCCATGAGCATGGTATATTTTTCCATTTGTTAACATTTTCAGCTATTTCTTTTCTTAAAGTTTCATAGTTCTCTTTAT
>CAUYRH010041891.1:0-13054 GCA_963574655.1 Perodicticus potto | reverse complement strand
TACAGGCACCCGCCACAATGCCTGGCCATTTTTTGGTTGCAGCCATCATTGTTGTTTGGCGGGCCCGGGCTGGATTCGAACCCGCCAGCTCAGGTGTACGTGGCTGGCGCCTTAGCCCGTTGAGCCACCGGCGCCGAGCCTATTTTTATATTTAATTTATTTTTGAGACAGAGTCTCATGATGTCACCCTCGGCAGACGTGGTGGCACAGCTCACAGCAACCTCAAACTCTTGGGCTTAAGCGATTCTCTTGCCTCAGCCTCCCAAGTGAATCGAACTACAGGCGCCTGCCACAATGCTTGGCTATTTTTTGGTTGCAGTTGTCATTGTTTAGCTGGCCCGGGCTAGGTTCAAACCCGCCAGTCTGGTGTACGCCACCGTGCTACAGGCTACTTTTACATAGGGCAGAAGGAGAGGAAGGCAAAGGCAGGGTGGGCTGGTGGCCACGTCAGCAGGCCCAGAAGTCAGCCCCCAGGCCTTGCCTGTCTCCTTCCCCTCCGCATACGCAACCCTCTCTCTTTGGTGTTCCAACTGCTGCAGTAGCCTCCACCCTCCTCTCCCAACTACCAGCCCCCGACGTCAACTTGACCTCTTCTTGGGGTCTGCTGGTCGTATCACACCCCTGCTCAAAATCATCCCCTGCTGCCTGCAGTCAAGAGGGCAAAGTGCACCCTCTGAATGAAATGACCCAGTTTAATACCATTTAGATCCTGAGCCCCAAACTTAGACTTCAGAAAGAAAGAGAAGGGCAGAGGTGTGAACTCTGAGTTCCCACCCAATGTACTTTGACAGACAAGAAAAAAACCGCACATCTTCACAGAAATACACGGGGGCTGTCTCGGCAAACCAATGTGTCTCTTTTCACAGCTAGGCCAATATGCCTTTGATAAAATAAACACAGCAGGACGCTGTTTTGTATTCTTGGAGAGAGTGTTTACATTTCAAAATAAATACATCTCCCTCCCTCAGGACTCTGGTCAAATGGACCGGGTGTCCATGCTCAATGCTCAGCGCTTAGCACTACAAGCGCCCCACCAAAGGGCAGAAGGAACCCCACATTCCAGCTCATATTCTGCCCCAACAGGGGAAGCCGGTCCAGGAAGGGTGGGTCTGGATCCAAGCCCAGAGAGTAAGGGGCCGAGTGGGGGTTTCTGCAGTGCAGGGTAGAACCAAACGGTGGGAGACGTCAGCACCCCGAAACCACCAGGGGCACCCCTGGAGGCAGCAGCCAGGCTGGCACAGCTCTGGGCCACCCCCTTCCCACCCCTGACCTGGTCACTGCAGGACGCATCTCATTTCCACTCACTCACTTCTGTGAAGCCTGCCTCTCCCACGACAAGATCAGCACCTACCTGGCAGGCAGGGACCTTGGCCTGTGCTGCCCACAACTGCAGGTCCTCACACTGTCTCATGACTTGATGTGTGACCCTGAGGACCCCCAGGGGTGACAGCAGAGGCTGTGTGGAGGAGGGACGGCTGAGGGCCAAGCTTTCATTTTTTTTCCCACTACTCACCTGCACAGAGCCCCCTCCATAGACTGGAGAATGGGGACCCTGAGGACCACCCCTGCTGATCTGGCTGCACCCCCTCCCTGTTATAGGAGGGCTCCCCCATGGAAGAAGTAAGAATTGTTGCCTCCTTGGAGAAAAACATTCAGTTTGTCACTGCAATTAGAAACCACCCTGCACGCTTCCACACAGCCAAGGAGAGGTGAAAACACACTTTACAACCACCAGGCAGAGTTCTGCTCCGACGGAACTGTGGGGCAACTGGGCGGCAGGGTCATCCCTGGACTGGGCTGGACCGGTCCCAACCTACCCACCCTGGGCCTAGGATGCTCGAAGGCGGGGGCTGCCACCCCGAGACCCTTAGAATTCTCCCGTCTGCTGACAAGGAGACAGAGGCAAGTAGGTTAAGGAATTTGCTCCAAGGTAACACCGGGTGGGGACACCAGGACCAGGGCCTGGGAAGGGACCTGCCAAATGACTGGCACACAGAGGCATGTGCTTGTGCCCTACAGAGAGGTCCATGCTGCTATGACCGCTGGAGGCTGTGGAAATGCAGTCCTAGCCACCCACCTTCCAGAGCTGCAGTCTGATGAGCTGACCGATAGTGGTTTCGGGCCCCCGGCCCAGGTAAGGGCCAGGGGTTTAAAGCTGGAAGGAAGGGTGATGGAGGCCATAAGCCTTCCCACCACTCCCTAAATGGATGGAGGAGGCTTACAAGGGTCCCACATCCCCCTCCAAGGTGTGGACCCTGGCACGGCTCTCCTTCCACCATCCCTCAATCAACTGCCTGGCCTGCTCCGAGTGTTCAGAAAATGGTCACTCAGTGAAGGAATCACGTCCAGCACCTCCTCTGATCCCATAGGAAACACGCACACTGAGAGGCTGGCCCTAGATCATCCAATGGGCAGTGGGTCCCACACAGGGGTCTCCAGATCCCTGCCCAGTGCCACCCCCCCATGCAGTATGGCTTTACCAAAGGCCATGGACACATGATATTCACTTGGGAGAAAGCCCAGGACAGGGTCACCTTCAAATTCAGTTAAAAATGGATTTTACTGATCTTAATAAAAGACCCATTTAGCTTGTGAATGAGGGAATGCAAATCCCAGCAGGCCCCACCCATCTCAACACGCAGTCTAAACACGCCGCCTGAGTGCTGGCGCAGGGTGACAACGCCGGCTGGGTTAACTGACGGAGCGGCAGGAGGACTGGACAGGCCTGGACGCCTGCACCTGGGGGCCCAGCACATCTGTGCTCTGCATCAAGAGAACAGCTTAGGGACACCCAGAAGGAATCCTGAGAAACCTCCAAACTCCCCGGGGCAGGAGGAAGCAGGGACCAGCCACACCAAGGGACCGTTTATGATCCTTTTCTCCCTTAAAGTAAGAAAAGTGACACACACCAGTAGTAACAAGCCAAACAAGCCCAGAGTATGTGACTGAAACGTCCCTTGTTAGGGCCTTTTCCGCCCTCCCCCGGCAGTCCAGCCCTTGTAGGAGCCAATGTTTACAATTCAGGTCGCCCTTCAAGTTCTGTGGGAACCTTGTGAACAATTTTTACAAACACACACAAAACTCCAGAGGGTAGAGGCTTCCAGCACAGGTCATCTAACCTGAACTGTCCCATCCTCATCATTCCGTATTTCAGGGGTTTCCTGCAGATCGCAACCAGCCCTAACCCTGTGTCCACAGCCCCTGAGCCCAAATGTTCTAGAAACCAGAAGTTCTACTCAACTCACGGGACAGCAAAACCTATCCTTCCCTGAGGCTCTTTAGAGTCCTGGTTTTCTTCCCCAGTGGATATGAATATTCACATTTTTGGCTATGGTTACACTTGGGTGTCCCTAAAATACCCTACTGGCACTGAAGAATCCGTCTAAGGGCCAGAACACTTCCCAATTCTGAAACGTATCTGGCCCAGAGGCATCAAATACTGCAGACCAGAAGTGACAGGACAGCAGCTGCTCACTTTCAAGACGTGGCACTCTCTCTCACTCTTTCTTTTCTTTGCTATTTTTGGAGACAGGGTCTCGCTCTGTTACCTAGTCTGGAGTGGCATGATCAGTGCTCAATGCAGCCTTGAACTCTTGGGTTCAGGTGATCCTCCCGCCTTGGGCACCTGAGTTTAGGCCTACAGGTACAGCTACACCACACCCAGCTAATTGTTTCTTTTTTCTTTTGTAGAGTTGTAACCTCACTATGTGGCCCAGGCTGATCCCAAACTCCTCAACTGATCCTCCAGCCATGGCCTCCCACAGTGCTGGGACTACAGACATGAGCTACCACGCCCAGCCCCTTACTTGAACCTTTCTACGACACTGTATCTTCTCCTTCATAGAGAGATAGTTCATGGGGTTGCCTTTTGCTCCCACAATTGACACTGCAGGGTGGATTAGCGGGGAGTACCCCAACTGGGGTCAAAAATATAAGAAGATGAATTTGACCAAATTTGGCATGGAGTAATACTCCAGGACCCTGAGATCCAGAAGGCTGCATTCCCCACTTCGACTGTGTGACTTGGGGCAAGTGACTTAACCTCTCTGGGCCTCAAAAAAACGGGAAGGTATAATGCTGCTTCCTGCTCTACCATTTCTGCCCTGGCCAGGGTGACAGTATCCACCTATGAGTGATCCCTGACTGTTTCCTTCTCTCCTTGCCTACCCAGTGCCATCCAGAAAATCCTTCTCTTAAGACTACTTTTAAGTTAAGTACAGTTAAGTTGCTGTTACCCCTGCTCCAGACATGAAGGCATCTATTGCCTTATTGCCTCGTGAATGGAGCTCAAACTTGTCTGGTTTTTTGTTTTTAAATCTTATATTAAAAATATTAAAGCACCTGAAATCCCACCAACCAGAGACAGCTGAGTCCCTCTACCACAAAGGTACGCACCACATTCGGGTGCAGGGAGGGCAAGGGGGTACGTGGCCTGCTTCTCACTTTCCCCCAGTGACAAGTTCTCCTACATGACCCCTGTGCTAGGAATGAGCTGCTGGCCCTAGACAGGCCCCCACAAGCAACTCACTTTCCGCCACACCGGCTTCCTCTCAAAAACATGTAACATACCTAAGTGCCTCAGGTCTGCTCTGACAGAGCAGCCCAGCCCTGGTAACAGAATTTCAGCTTCTCACACTGGTGAGAACACCTTGTCAAGCATTTCCTGACATATGTTCTGCAGAACAGAAGTCTGTACCCTACTGAGAGAGTCACAGTGCACACAAGTACATTCAAGGCACTGATAAGTCCTGTTGCAGATGACCCTGTTAAGTTTTTTCCTTCTTGCTTTCCAAATGCATTTGATCAAGAGGAAAAAAACCATCCCAACACCTGAGTCATTTGTGTTCCTTGGCACACACTTGGAAGTCTGCTAAGTGTCCAAGGTCACCTCCCACACTTCCGGAGTCATCTCCGGCTCCAAAACCTACCCCATTGTCTCCCTGGTAACTGATCTGAATCCTGAGCAATCAACAGTGTCCTCTGTCCTCTTGCCTCTTAGAAAAAGAAGCTGACTGCGGTTATTGCCATATGCAGACCTAGAAGCAGCAGTCACAGGCCAGCCTCTGACCAACGGGGTGACATCAGGCAAACCCATTAACTTCCCTGAGACTCAGTTATCTCACCCATGAGACGCAGGAGCCGGCATCTTGGGGCCAGCATGTTAGGGTTCTAGACTATCTAGGGGTCTTAGCTCACAGCCGCAGCACACCGGAGGGGCATGTGGGTACAGGGTCCAAGAACTGCTGTCATTCCTTTCCCAGAATGACTTGGAGATGTGAGTCCGGTTCTGCTGTGTGCTGGCTACACAGTCTCGGGTAACCCTTTGGCCACCCAAGTTTCATTTTCCCCCTATACAATGAAATAGGCTACACACAGACAAACACAAACAGGTGCGTACGCACACGTGGATGTAAAACTGGAAAATCTGAACCGGACCCGGGATGTGTCCACGTCGACGCCCTCGTGGTAGCATCGTGCCACCATTACACAAAACATCACCACTGGGGAAAATGAGGGGAAGAGAGAGTGAGAGGGAGCTTCCTGTACTATTTCTCACAATGGTGTGTGAATCAATGATTGTTTTAAAAACTTCTGTACTTTTTAAGTGAAGCAGGATATGTGTGTGGATACGGCCAACATTCTGTAAGGTGGAGTGTTCACCACCCCCTCCCAATTCCTGTGTTGGGGGTGCCACCAGCAGACATGAAGGGGGGCACTAGGAGAAACGTGGCAGGAGTTAAATATTTTTTCTAATTCTTTGAATGAAGTCTTAGCCCAGAAGAGTGAACCCACCTGAAGCCTGTCGGCTGGTTACTCTGTGGTCTCCCAAGGGTCAGGGGCTTGAAGGTACACCAGGTGCCGGGGAGCAGGGCCCCCGCCCCACCCCCAGGAAGCTTTCTGTCCCACACTGCTGGCAGAACCAGGAACAGAGCTCACCCGGGCATTTATTCAAGTCCTGCCTCCTTCACAGGACGGCTGAGGCAGCTTCCAGCAGAGGCCCAGATGCCAGAGATGGACCAGTCCATCCCCACGCCTGTTCCTCTGATGCTGGAGTCCCTTCCTACAGCAAGCCCAGGACAGCAACCCAGAGGTCACCAAGGAAGATGCTCCCCTCCTGGGCCCACCCCCCACCACTTGCTTAGGAGGCCAGGAGGTCCCCGGCTCCCACCACCTGGTGAGCCGAGGCTGGACAGCTGAAATGGTCATCTGACAAGAAGCAAAGGGTGGGGCAGTGGAGAGGCCCAGGGTGGAGGCAGTGGAGAGGCAGAGATGGTCCAAGAGGTTGCAGAGCCGTTCACACCTGTGAAACCAGAAGCAACCCGGGTGCCCAGCACCAGGTGACTGGGGCCACTATGCAGCCAATGCAACTCCTATTCTAGAATACTGAGCTGCAAAACACAGCAGCGGGCACGTGCTCCACCACGTCCTAATCGTATAACCTTCCAATAAACCTATGAGACAGGTATTGCTAGTATCCCTACTTTACAGGTGGGGAAATGACAGCACAGAGAGGTTGAGTAACCGGCCTGAAAACATACAGCTAATACCAAGGGGGTGGAGCCCAGATTTCAACCCCTGCACCTTGCTCCACAGTGCAGTCTTAGCCCCCCTAAAAGACACGCACGATGTTCTTGGTGAAAAAGACTAGCACACCCGATGTAGAGTGTGATCCTGCCCACAGTCATGTGTGTGCACTCACACGCAGTGTGCATGAATGTGCCTGAGCCGAAGAAAAGGGCTGGAAGCTCTGGGTTGTGGAATTAAGGGGAATTTTTATTTTCTTTGTATCCCTATTGTCAAATTTTCAACATAAACATGGTAGACTCCACAAAACAAATTCAAAATTGCTACCCCGCCTCCCACGCTCTCTAGACCCAGAAGGAAGCTTTGCTCGGTGCCTGAGTCCTTCCCCGTACTGTCCCCACTGCCCGGGAGTCCGTCTGTTATGTCAGGGAAATCTTCTCGAGCCGCAAGGCTTAAGAGTATTGCCTTAGACATGATCTACATGGGCACAAATGGCTCTGCTCTCCCTAAATGTTCACCCTCGAGGGTGAGGGGATGGTAAGTTACGGCCCCTCTACTCACCAGCCTATCATGCAGACGCTAAAATTACGTTTACAATGACACTGGGAAATGTGTCTGCTGGGGCACTAAGTAAATAACAATTGTGCACAGAATTTCATCTTGGTGAGAATAATACACTGAAAATGCCGAGGAGGGAGCTCACAGAACGTGAACAGTAGCTGCCTCTGGGCCGTGAGGCTGGACTAGGGCAGTATTTCTCCTTTATTCCCTCCTGTACTTTCCAAAATTTCTACAATCAGAATACAAATAATAGCTAAGACCACATGGGCCTTATCACCTGCCAGGTACAAGGCCAAGTGCTTAACATGCATTCAATACCTCAACTCCCTCTTTGAGCTGGATACAACCACAAATTTTTTTGGAGATGGAGAAACTGAGACACAAAGATATTAAGTTGCATGCCCATGAACACACAGTGTTGGAGCTTATATTTGTCACCTTTTTTTATTTTTTATTTTTTTGGCAGTTTTTGGCCAGGGCTGGGTTTGAACCCACCACCTCCGGTACATGGGGCCAGCACTGTCCTCCTTTGAGCCACAGGAGCCGCCTGTACTTGTTACCTTTAAAAAGGAAAAAACTGGGGCCTGGTGGCTCACACCTATAATTCCAGCACTCCAGCAGGCCACCCACGGGCGAATCCCTTGAGCTCAGGAGTTCAAGACCAGCCTGAGCAAGAATGAGACCCCCATCGCTACTAAAAATAGAAAATTTAGCTGGGCATTGTGGTGGGCACCTGTAGTGCCAGCTATTTGGGAGGCTTAGGCAAGAGGACCACATGAGCCCAAGAGTTTGAGGTTGCTGTGAACTATGACACCACTGCACTCTACCTAGGGCGACAAAGGATAAAAAAATTCCCTCAAGCAGAAGGACACACATCTTGACTTCACAGGGGACATTACAACAGAAGGGTGATAGAAAGAAATCACTTCAACCTCCACTGGCTCAACACACAGACAGAAGATCAGGCTTGAGAACTGTGCCCTTAAACATATACAGCAAAAGGCCTGGTGTTTTTCCAAACATTTCTTTTAGATTTGCAGAAATAGAACAAGATAGTCTGCAAGTACGGAAGATAGTACATTTCAAGCACAAAAGGAGTGGTTCAAAAATTTAAAGAAGTAGCATCTCTAAAATATAAATCCTTCAGAAGATCAATAAAATTGATAAAACTCTAGCTAGATTGATCAAGAAAATAAGAGAAAGTGCCAATTTCCAATATCAAGGACCAGGTGCGATGGCTCACGCTCATAATCCCAGCAACTTGTGAGGTCGGGGTGGGTAGACCCCCTGAACTCACAGGTTCAAGACCGGCCTGAGCCAGAGCGAGACCTCATCTCTAAAAATAGCCGGGCATTGGGGCAGGTACCTGTAGTCCCAGCTGCTTGGGAGGCTGAGGCAAGAGAATTGCTTAAGCCCAAGAGTTTGAGGTTGCTGTGAGCTGTGACGCCATGGCACTCTCCAGAGTGACAAAGTAAGGCTCTGTCTCCAAAAAAAAAAAAAAAGGATGAAAGAGGGGCCATCATTACAGAACTTGCAGACCGTATAAAGATATTGAGGGAATATTACAAATAAGTTATACCAATGAACTTGACTCCTAGACAAAATGAGTAAGTTCTTTGAAAAACATAAATTAGAAAAACTGACTCAAGAAGAAATAAACCTCATGAGAGAATTCTCCCTCGATACATCAAGCAGTGGCCAAGTGTCCCAACCTCCTATGATGGTAATTCAGGAAAAGATTACTAACTGGCATAGATTTTTTTAAATCTGGACAAAGTTGGTTTGTTTTGGCAGGAATTTTGTCTTCTAGGAATTTTATTTACTATGGTTTTTAAAGTCATATACTTAATGCCAGTTTTATTGTTTTTTGCCTAACCTCCCATTTTCTCTGAGCCTTTGATCTTGCCAGCCACGGTGCTTTTCAGGAATGCCACTCCCACAGCTGGCGAGGAATCCTTGTGCACAATGTGTAAAAGAAAAACCGTTGGAGGGTCAAAGGATACAAATTCAATTTTTGGCCCTATTTTTCTATCTAGTGGGAGAGACAGGCTTACACATGTGAGTCACTCAGAAGACAACATGAGATCTCACATACAAAGCATTGGTCTTATCAAAAGTGAAGGAGCTGTGTATACACAGGTCAGCCAGGAGAGGAGAGAGAAACTTCAGCACGCAGGAGCTGGCAAAGAAGGCTCCCCGGAGCAGGAAAACAGACAGACAGCTGCAAGAAAGAGTGTGAGTCAAGATGGGAAGGCAGAAATAAGGGACGATGAAGGCAGGCTCCCGGGGCACCACACTGAGTGTGCGTGTGGATACTGACCGGGTCTGGGTCCCTATGTCTTTTAGACCTACGTGATAGCTCTTTAGAACAGCAGGAACTGAGTATCAGGAGAAAAATACTACATAGCAAAAGAGCCAACATTTACTGAGCGTGTGCTACACACCACACACCGTGACACACGCCCCGTGCCATTCCCACACACGAGCGAGTCCCCCACTACAGATGAGATAGGCTCTGTAGGTTTGTTCTTAGGCTGAATGTGTATGGAAGTGGGAACAGGGACATTTACCTATTATCTATAATAACCTGTCTTTGTAATTGAGAGTTGCATTAGTCGGGTATTTGTAACTCAGGGATTTACTGTAATAGTCTCCATTGGCAGGTCTCGGGGACAGCCTGTACAGATGAGGAAGCAGGGCCCACAATTAGGCAGGGCCTGCAGGTTCTTCTAGCAGGCGCTGTGCCTGAGGCCCCTTCATCTGGCAGACAGAGCTCAGAGGCGGAGGCAGTTCAGATGGGGGTGCCTTCAGGCTCCTTCCAAGCTCTCTCCTCCCCCACGCTGGCTCCCCTTAGATGACAGTGGTGACGGCTTGGCAGCCCCTACAAACAGGACTCAGGGTCCTGTTCCTGTACCAACTAGGGACCTGAGGAGCAGGAATGGAGCTGCGAGCCAGGATGGCCTGGGGGGTTGGGAGAGTAATTCTGTGGGTGAGGGGCACACGGCGCCTTCATCCAGGGGCCTCTTCCTCTGCCCCCAGAAACCACAGGGACCATTTCCTGAGTCTGCCCACTCACCGGGCCCCTGGCTAGGGACTTCACTTCCTTTGTCACCTCCAGGTCCAGAGCTGGCAGCAGGAGTGACCCAGCTGACTAGCTGCTGTGTCTGTGGTATCCAGGTGCCCAGGGCTCTGGGTCCCGAGAGGTATGGGGACACCTCGTGATTCTGGCTGCAGAAGCGCCAGAGCCTTAATCAGGCCAGTAAGACAGAATGCGGTGTCAGCAGCAACAGCTGTGTGGCTTGGGGCACTGCCTGGCGGGAGGAGCAGGAGCTAGGCAGGCAGAGCCCCACACCCTGCTGCAGGCAGCTTCATGCTGGACCAAGGTCTCAGGGAGGCAGGGCACCCGCTCATTGGGCTGACAGCCCTGCAACAGAGGGGCTTTTCCGCTCTGGGGACAGAGAAACAAGAACTTCAAAAACTTGCTTCCCACATTTTTCCCCCTACAAAGCATTTCCCTGCTCAGGTCACCTAACTATCCCAACCCTCTGTACAAAAGAGGGCGAGAGGGCAGTGCCTGTGGCTCAGTGGAGTAGGGCACCGGCCCCATATGCCGGAGGCGGCAGGTTCAAACCCAGCCCTGGCCAAAAACTGTAAAAAAAAAAAAAAAAAAGAGGGCGAGAGAGGTAAGCACTCTTCCATCTCTTCAATGCAAACGGGGAGACTGAGGCTGCGTGAGATGTCGCCCTGGTCTGCTCTGGACAGGGAGATGGCGTGGTTTGGCCAAGGTGTTCTGAGGTCAGACCTCACCACCCGCCCCTCCCACCTGGGTGGCCCTCAGCCAGTCACTTCATTCTCTGGGCCTCCTGCTCCTCACCCCTACAGGGGGACAATCTTAGGACCCTCCTCCTAAGGTGACAGAGGCGAAAGGCACAGGAACAGGACAGCACCCAGAAGCAACCAGCATTGCTGTGTCACTGCCTCAACCCCAAGGGTGGCCTGACACAGGCTCAGCAGGACTGACCTTGTCCTGTCTCTGTAAAGTCTCCCTGAGGGGCCAGCAAAAAGGGAGGAAGCCAACTTCCCTGGTACACGCCTCAGAGAGCCCTGCTCACAGGGCCAACATGATAATGTCTGTCTCGTAAGCATCTAACACCCGGCAGTTGTCACTGCTATTTCCTCATCACCATCATCATTATTCTATTTCATTGATTTGAAGACCCAGACTGCTCTACATTTTCATGAGTCTAAAATCAGGACATCTTGCAGTGAACGTAAGGGCAGCATCTTTTCACGCCTACTTTTCATGCAGAGCAACTGAGGACCTCTATGGCTAGATGACACCGCCTGGCACGGTGAGCCCTAACTCTGGCCTCCTTCTCTCTAGTCCCACAGCATTGAGCAAATGATCAAACCCACATCTATGGCCCATGGCAAGGATGGATGCCCCTAACTAGTCAATTTCCCCATAAAGGTTTCCTGGGGCCAGCAGTGGCCCCTGGAGTTTCCCAGAACACCCCAGGGAAGTGGCTCATAATACTGGCCCAGGGCCTGCTGCCAGCAAGGAGTCCCCAAGGAGCTCTAGGTCACAGCCTGGCCAGGCTGGAGCCACCAGGAAATGGATTTAGTTCAGGCTTCCAAAGGCCTACGCAGAACAGGGGACATTTCTCCAGCTTCCCACCTTTTGACATGTTAAAGCCTGGGAAGATCAACCCAATATGCTTAGAACAATCTCACCAAACAGGGTGAGGGTATCTGGAGCTCTAGAGCTGGAGTGTGATGAAAACTTTCCAGTGGGTGTTCCAGGAACACTCAGCTGAGTTCCCTGCAAGCGGCAAGCCAGGCTTTGCATGGAGGTGACTTCTAGGACTCCAGTGAGGAGGGGCAGGGTCCTCTGCCTAGGGCAGGTGGGGACACAGCTCTGGCCTCCTGGTAATGAAGTGCGAGAAAGTCGCAAGGAAGGGACTTCTTTCAGATCCATGGCCCCAAAGTGGCTGTTGGAGTGGAGAATGCCTGTGGCTCTGAGCCAAAAAGCCTGAACCCTGCCCCTGCAGCTGAGACCTGTGTGGCCTTAGGCAAGTCACTTTCCCTCTCTGAACCTCGGAGACTATGATTTTCAGATGGGCGTAATTCAGATAAAGCAGACTCCAAGACAAAGATGCCAGAGACAGAGAATGGCCTCATAGTGGTAACCAGGCCAATTCATCGAAAGGACGAAATAATCAAAAATGTGCAAAATCGGTGAAGCAAAAATGGACTTTAAAGAGACATTCAAATTACAGTAGGTATTAACACCCCTCTCGGCAACTGTAAAACTGTAAAGTAGATGGAAAAAAGTCAGTAAAGGCACAGAGGATTCACCACCCTGATACCACCATGGACCCCCTCAAGCTGATTAATACTTATTGAACCAACTACTATAGGACTCACAGATAGACTACACGGAAATAAAAAAGGATTAAAGTCACACAGTGTACCCTCTCTGTTTACAGCAGAATTAATTAGAAATCGATAATAACATATTGTGAAGATTTTCTAAATGTTTGGAAATTAAGGAGCATAATTCTAAATCCACAGGTCAAAGAAGAAAAGACAAAGGCAACTGCGAAATATTTTCAAGTGCCAACGATAACGAAAAATGACTTATCAAAACAGTCTGGGCTCAGCGCCTGTGGCTCAACGGGCTATGGCGCCAGTCATGTACACCTGAGCTGGCGGGTTCGAATCCAGCCCGGGCCTGCCAAACAACAATCAAGGCTGCAACCAAAAAAAAATGGCCGGGCGTTGTGGTGAGTGCCTGTAGTCTCAGCTACTTGGGAGGCGGAGGCAGGAGACTCGCTTGAACCCAGGAATTGGAGGTTGCTGTGAGCTGTGATGCCACAGCACTCTATCCAGGGTGACAGCTTGAGGCTCTGTCTCAAAAAAAAACAGTCTGGGTGCAGCTAAAGCATTGCCTAGAGGGACATGCATA